>CAJVPZ010000596.1:0-18167 GCA_910592135.1 Racocetra fulgida | reverse complement strand
CAAACCAGTTAGCCCGGATAGGTTAGTATACCTAGACTTTAAGTGTCCGATGGTTCCCTTCCTTTGGTTCCTAATTCTGCAGCATAGGACCTTTTCCTCCGGTGTGACTCCGGCAGCCAGGTTGGTTAACCCTTCTTGCCCCAGGCTTATTCGTCCGGTTCTTCGGTCTCTGGTTTCCGGGCTTCCAGCTTCTGCAGTATCGTCGAAGATCTTCACTACTCCTTGCTCAGGTCTTTCCAAATGGGTTTCAATTATTTCGGTTCCTTGGCTTTGTCTGTGTGATGTTACACAACTTCACCTGAAAGCTCCCATTCAAGATGGTAGTACCAAGGTTACAGGTAGTACACCCAACCGATCGTTGAATAAATGTTACTGAAACAAATCTTATTTTTCAAAATCGTCGCCAGTAGGATTTGAACTCTAGACCTGCCATTTGGAAGGGTGACAACTTACAAACTTCACTAAGTCATCACATCCTCCATTTAGCTTGAATTAATTTGAATTATTTTGAATTATTTCGAAATATTTCAAAATATTTTCAAATGCTAATATAATTAAACCTTTTGCAGTTTATTGCAAATTCTTTCACAATATTCGAAATAATTTTTGAAAATTTTCAAAATTATTTATTTCAAAATATTTCGCATTGATCGCAATAATTTCGAAATAGTTCGGCACCGCAAATTCTTTCGCAATATTTTGTATATATTTTTTGCTGATATACTCGAACACATAGCCTATCTCTCTCCGTCCTAAAGTTCTGAAGCCAAGTTTCTTGTATGAAACTTTCTCTTATTACTTCTAGAACTGAAGAATTTCTTTCAGCCACTTCTGCCTCCAAACTTATAACTTGATTTTGGAGTACTGACAAATGATCTGGAACCAAACTTCCTTTACCATGATGAGGCATCTGCAAAGCAAAACTTAATTAGAAACAACTTATTTCTAAGTATATAAACCTGAAAAATAATAAAAAAAATAATTAGAAAGACCCTTATTCCAAGAATACTATAAGCAAAATCTATTACTTGCAATACCAATAGATATAAGTTCTTATCCTACCTGTATAAGAGACCATGGGTATTGAAATGAAAAAGAGTAAAAACAAAAAGAAAAAATATCTACTTGGACCAACTACATAGTACACTAAAGTAGAAGACTGAACAAGCCCTATATACCTAAATTAGACAAGACTTAATGCATAGCTAGAACAAGTATACACACCTTTGAATGATAACAAGATGAATAAGAAGGAAAAGACAAGACAAAGACAAAAGTTTTTTGATAAAACTATAAAAAAAAGATAAAATATTAGAAAAAGTTTAGAAAAAGAATAAGAGAAGAGAAAAAGGAAAGATAAGAACCAGAAAGTTGTGAATAAAAGATTTTTGGATATAACAAATGCCAAAAATCAAGAACTAAATAACAGAAAAATACAATTAGTCATAATGAAAAGATCATATGATATATGCAGAAACACAATCACAACTGACAATGTGATTGCTAGAATAGGAAATCTATAAACAATTAAAATAAATAGAAGCTAATTTTGAACAAATTAGCACATGAAGTTTGGAGACCTCACTTTTTAAAAAGACAGACAGACAAAGAATTTTTAATTAATAGAACATTGTAGAAATTTTATTTTTAGAATTGAAGATCCAAAGCACATAGTTGAACAAAAACTTGTTTGATAATTATAGTAGACAAAGATACTCCATAGGGATACACAAGCAAACATTTCAAAAATTTTTTAATTAAATCTGTATTACTATAAATTTTATAAATAAATACCCCTTGTATCTAAATTTCTATTTTCTAATTTGGTAATTCTTCACTCAACATCTTAAAAATAAAAACTCCCACTCTACAACAATTACAGCCCCAGACCATAGATGCTTTAAATAATTTTTTTGTATTATGGAACCAGGACCCTCTTGCTATAAACAATAGTTTAATTATAACTAAAAATTCTATTATAGTACATGATGAAACTAATATCATTATATCATTACAATATGTACCAGAAACAGAACCAGATCTACCAACACAATATTTGGAAAATATCAATGTATTAAATGATTATTTTTCAGATATAGTATTTGACAATCTTACTTTTTCTATTAAACCTATAGAAGAAAAATTAGATCAACCTCCTTTACAACCTAATGCAGATATTGTACAGATACAAGATGCAAAAAATGAAGTTCTTGCTTGATTTATTAAGGACTTCACAGAAGTAAAAAAAGAAGTTTTCATTCAATACAACCTTTTAATTGGAGTAAACTTTAAAGAAAAACTTAAAGAAATTATTAGCCGATTAAAAGAAGAGAGCTATGAAAAATCACATGATTAACAGATTCAGATATTAGAAATATCTTATTATTTAGAATAGCTAAAGAAAGAAGCTGATAATAGTAATGAAAAGATATAGAAGATTCATAATAATCTTAAGAAAGCTCTAGGATCTAGATGTATTGCCTAAGTATAGAAATGTACTAAATAGATTTACCAACTTCTCCAAGTTTGTGGATTACCTTATCTTTATTTCACTATAACAATTATCTTTAGTAACTTAGAAGAATTAAATGAAAAAGACTTTTTGATGTTGCTAAGAGAAGTTAGAATTCACAGAGTTCATTCTTAAAGAGGACAGAAATGTTATAGAATGAGTTGTAGCATTAGTTTCATTATTAAGTTTATTATTAGTTTTTATTAGTTATATTATTATTATTATATTATTATATTATTATCTTGTATTTTATTATTGTATTATTGTATAACTTTAGATATTATTAGTTAATTGCACATAATATTAGAAACTGATAGAATGGCAACTGTTTCTACTGTTTTTACTATTTTTACTATTCTTACCATTTTTACTATTCTTATCATTTTTATTGTTTCTACAATTTCTACTGTTTCTTATTATTTCTATTAGTTTTAGAAAGTTTAGAAAAGATATATAAATCCTGACTTTTCTCCCTTTCTGTTAGTTAGTTCGAATCATATTTAGATAGCTCAAGTAGATACAGAAACTCTCTTTGGTTATAGGATTCTTTCTTGTAATTAAAGTCTTATATATCGTAAATAAAATATATTTTACTTTAACTATACACTTTTTATAAACTGCCCTTAGTGAAGTAACATTCCACTTTCACACCATTATAATTTCACAACGAAGCTTTATAGCTGTATGCTTTGTTATTTGTGCTATATTAAGAAGGCTACAGTCTATTTATAATACTATCAAATTCCTTCTACATAATAATTTTCAAATTTATCATGGTATTTAAATATTTTATTGTGCTTTCTACTTTTTAATTCAATTTCTAATAATATCTTATCTCTTTAATCTCTGCCTTCACTTTCTTCATCTCATCAGCCTTCTCAATCTTTATTTTCTAGTATAGCTAATGCTAAAATATTACTATAGCATTTTTTATAGATTAAATATTAAACAAATCTAAATTATATAATTACTAATCTACAAATCTAGGTAAACTATAACCACCCTAGTTAATTTAGGCTGCAGAAAAAGTAGTTTGAGTTTCTTTTCTTATTATTTTAGGATATAAAATTTAAGTAGATTCTTTTTGCTGTAAGAGAGCTATATATTTTTTTCTTGTAAGAGAGCTATATTATTCTTTTTCTTGTAAGAGAGTTGTATACTCTTTTCTTTGTAAAAGGATTAAATTAAATTTCAATAAAGATAGAGACATGGTCTTACAATTAATATTTAAAAAATAAAAACTTGCTTAATTTCTACTGACTTATCTCTATATACTTAGTTACAAGAATAAGAAAATTTTGTAATATTTAAAGGGAACGCCTATTTCCACTATGCAGCAATACTTTCCATATGATTTTCAGTTACATAAATATGACAAGCATATTGTCATAATAAATTACGTCAAATTGTGGAAATGTTATACGCCATTTTTCAATGTATGTCAATTATTAATTGACGAATGTTATTTTTCAATTTGAAGATAACATACGTTTTAGGAAACCATGCTTATGTAGCTGAGACTCGTGTGAAAAGCATGGTGGAAAATAGCAAATTTTCATGGTAGAAATAGGCGTTCCCTATTTAAATTATGTAAAATATCTTTTTCACCTTGTTCATTATTTCTCCGATTTACTAAATACTATTATCTTATTTTTGACATTTCATATATTGGTTAGTTGTTTATATTTTTGTCAGATTTTTTTTATTCATCCTAGATTTATACCGGGTTCTTTAGCTAAATATTTATTTTAAAGCAATATTATAATAAATCAATCATTTGATTCAACTATGCATTAATAGGTCTACATAATAGGCTTAATACTGGAGTTACGACCTACATCAATACTATACGTATAAAAGTTGTAACTTTTAAATACGACTGCTACATTACTAGTGGTTGTTGAGATATCTTCAAAAAAAATTAAAATTTTTGTCGCAGCAGATGTTGAAATTTGGGGTTTCGATTCGAAAGTATAAGGCCTGCATAATAAAATCCACGTACGTACGTATACTCTTTAATTATCAATTCTATCCCTAATCCTAACCCAACCCTAAAAAAAAAGCAGAAAAAACACCCCAAAAATTTTAAGTTTTATATAAAAATAGAACCAGATTTCATAATCAGCCGTGACAATCTGTATATTTACACAGGAGAGCAGCTGTTGAAGTGATTTTCAAAACGCTAGGTTTTTACGTTATATTAAGACAAAACTGGATAATCCAAATACAAAATTGTGTGATGTTTTTGTTTAGTACAATTATGTAAGTTTGATACGCTTTATAGCGTAAGGTTTATATACCGCATCTTGCCGAATGTATAGTAGTTGAATAGTTGTAAAAGATTTCTTTAAAAAAATTTCATAATTTTTTTTTTATTTTTTGTATCCAAATTCACTAAGATAAATCATTGTGTACAATCTGACAATAATCAGTAGATGAACTGCGATCTATATAATTTGATAAGATACATCAATTTGAAACCACGGATAACTCATCCGAAAAATTAGCAAAATTCGGATGATTTAGTCGACTGTCCAATAAATATCATTCTTGCTTCACATTATATATATCAATTTATATATCAATTGTTGAGATGATTAAATAAATTTTTGGTATATCAAGAAGCATAGTATACTATCGGTTTAGTCCAGATTTCAACTAAGGAAAACGCTTGGTTCTAGGGTACGTACGTATACTGTATACCTGATACGTAGAAGGTAATTTATTAATTTATTATCTGTTATTGAACGAACGTTTTTAACGCATCAAGTAATTAGTTATTCCACTAAAAAAATAGGCTAAAAATAGCCAGAAGGATTAACATACTCAACATCTATAATTGTGGGAGTATTATGTCTTACAGCGCTAAAATTGCTTAATTAACTTTTGGACTATCGTTATAGAAAATTTACATATATATAAATGTTTATACTAATTCACCTAAATTTGTAAAGTCAAAAATAAACACATCAAAAGAAATGTTTTGCATGCAATGATACACAATTACGAATTTAGCAGGTATATTATAGTATCGGATATGTAAATTTTCTTTATTGAATCTTGTATTCGGTTAATATTTAGGCATTATTGGCTCAATCATTCAGTGTACTAATGTAATGTAACTGATGGGATTATTTATTATAAACATACATACGTAACATACATACGTACGTGTACGTACAATATTTGAGTATGTACTGTTGTGCAGTATTTCAATTTAGTACAAAAAAAAGCAAAAATTCCGATTTGTAAAAAACTTAATTTCAAAATTAAAAATAATTTTCGTGAAAATAATGATAATAATGTAATATCATTATTAATATTGCAATAAAGAGCATAAAGCATCGGTTCTAAGCGTTACAACTTGCGTGAGTAACTATCATTATGTAATAAAATTTTATTTTAGTCATCACAATGATAATTAATTGATAAATATATTTCAAGGAATTAATTGTTACGTAGAATTTAAAGGTCTTTCTGAAAAATAATTGAGAATGCATAAGTAGAAAAACTTGATACAAAATGGAGGATACAGGACGTAATTTGGATAAGGAGAGGTTACACTGAGTGGTGATACACAATGATTAATATTTTATTACAACGCCAAATGCGATATCACCTAAAACAACATATTTATTTATATAAATATGAAAGAAAAAGGTTATATCGAATCTTTGCTATATAAACTTAATTACTACGATGATTCCATAGTTATAATGTTAATCTTAACATTTTTGACTAGCTAATCGTCTTCTGAATTGGTTATACAACTTCATGTATATGTATATATGATCAGTGAAGGTAAAAAAATTATTATTGTACTGTAGTATGCTGGGATAGAAACTTGATAGATTTTCAAATGTTGGCCATTTTCTCGAAAAAAAAAGAAACCATAATATATATAGACTAAACCGATCAGTATTATAGTTAATGCCGGTCAAATTATGTCCATTCGAGAAACATACTTTCGAAAACTTGATTATGATTTGAAAAATTAATGAGAACATCTTTTATTTATGCCAAGATTTTAATACACATTCAGTACGTAGTTAGTACGTAGTCAGTACATAGTCAGTACATAGTCAGTACATAGTCAGTACATAGTCAGTACATAGTCAGTACATAGTCAGTACATAGTCAGTACGTAGTCAGTACGTAGTGACAATTTGCTTAGCCAAACCAATTTAACGTTAATTGGTCATTTATTGACCAAAAATGGCCAAAGATCAGTCATATTAATGTTTTTTTTCCAATGGCCAATTAAATCCCAATTGAATGCCAATTAAATGCCAATTAAATATTTAAATTTATTTTAATTGATTGGATCGAAAAAAATTGACATCACTGCATATAGTCAATTACTTTTGTGAAATATTAACTTGTAAACACGAAATTTAATATGTTAAATAACAAATGGCCTAACAAGTTTACTTGCTTAAAATCTACAACAATTTTATTTAACCAATGAGGCTCACTTGTGACGATTAAATGTTTCGGAATTAGAATTCTCATTGTAATCATTTTCAGGTTTTTTCTTATAAAACGAAACCTAGCCTCCTATTGCTAATACCTGATTATAAAAAAAATCATGTTCGCTTTGTTTACGTCCATATAAAGGTTTGAAGAAAATGGTAATCTTTTTTATTTTTCTTTTTTTACATTTTCAGGTCATCGCTGGCGCAGTATAACAATACAATATCCATATGTAATGTAGGTTACGTAGATCCAATTACGTATTAGTTACGATATGTGATACATATAATGTGGGATCCCTGAAATCGAATTTATCGAGGCGGATTTATGCATTGAAATAAGTACTTGTATTACAATCGGAAAAAGATATAAAATTATGTCGCCATAATATTACGTAATCAATGCTAAGATATATTTTGTAACCAATAATTGTTTCAAACTAGTGGTGTGATGTGAAATTTCAAGTCTGAATTATAACCACAATGGCTGATTGATTCAGAAGACGCGCATTTTTTTACCTTCATTGCTTCCGCATGCATACAATTACGATAAGTTTTAAAGAATTTAACCTTCTCTTGCAAATACTGGCACGTGGATTTTAAGATTGGATAGAAAAAAGTCTGATAAAAATAAATTAAATTAAATTTATTAAAGGTAACACTAAATCGGACATGATTTCTAATTATATTATTAAATGTATCTATATCGATTAAGTATAAATTTGTAAAGAAAGAATTTCATACCATAGATGAATTAATAAAGGCCCCGAACTCGCTTGAATAAAGTTTACGTAATATCCAAGTTCATATAAAGTTCCACCACCAAACCTGATAGGTACAATTTAAATCAAAGAAATTCGGTCAAAAAGATTACCCGTAAACTTTTGGGGTAAGTTAAAGCTTAATATTTGCATGATTTTCACAAACTTGGTGAAATTATCTTGATAATAAGTATTTGCATACGGTCAATCATAATAATTAATTAGTCAAAAGGCAAAGACAATCAATGAGGAAGTGTAAAATGAGTCTAGCTGTATATAATCAAATGAAACTTTATTATGATATGTATATATACATACATATACAGGAGGGGGGGGGGGACAAAAAATTTGCAACACTATGTTTTTAATAAACGCGGTGCAAATCACGATAATTTATTATGCTCAATGCTGTGATACCGGAGAGACACAAATTAACTAGGTTAACTAGATTAACTAACGATAAGGTTATTCTCCACAATGTTATATCTACATAATATTCTTTGGAACTAGAAATTGAAAGTTATATATACTATGAATGTTATATATATTATAGATAATATAGATATTATAAGTACTATAGATATTATAGATACTATAAATACTATAGATACTATAGATATTATAGATACTATAGATATTATATTATAGATACTAGATATACTATAGATACTATAGATATTATATTATAGATACTATAGATATTATATTATAGATACTATATATACTATATATACTATATATAATATAGATACTATATATGCTATAGCTACTATAGATTATTATAGATGCAATAGATAATATACATATATTCTTATACAAATGGATTAAATCTTATTTATATAGTAATTGCATGCGAAACATGCAATTACTGTAACATTTTATGAGTTATCCTGATTGTTTTGTAACCTAACCGGTACGGTTGGGTTACCGACAATCAGAAAGAATATTAATTATTACTTACGTAGTACGCAATAATTGTTTAACTATCTGCTATGATAATTTTATAATACAGAAATACTATAAATATTGATTTGTAAAATTTGTTAAATTAATCTTAGTAAGATAATAAAGCATTGGATAAATAAAATATACCCAATTAATTGTTCATCTTATAGCATATATTCTAAAGTTTTATTGATCACACAAGTTTACATATATTTAGATACGTTAATATAACGTTAATATAACGTTAATATAACGTTAATATAAATAAAGATTCATAAAGCATATAAACAATAATAAATCCTTTATTTTGTTATTTTTTTATTTATTTAGTTTCTCTCAATATTTTATCGATATTTTATCAATATTTTATCGATATTTTATCGATATTTTATCTCCCCGATATACACCAACATTTGTTTATTAAGCATACAGTAACACAACTAAAATTTAATGATATAAGACGGCAGGTAAAATATGCTATAGTATAAACAAACCACTTTATTTGCTGTAAATACTTTGTTAGGATGAATTTTAGCGCGAAACTTGGCTGACCTGACTCATCCGTAAATTTAAAGATTTGCATCTACGTATCACAGTTCATACCCGTCTGATGAATAACCAATTAACGATCATTACACAACATCAATGTTAATGTTTGTTTACAGGGCTTATAGAAAATCATGATAATTAACAGCATTACTGAATCCTACATTACTATTAAGGTATTTCATTCTACCAAACCAAGTTCACTCGATTCCCAGTGTGACACAATAATAATACAACTTTAGCATAAATAAGCATTAGTCCCTGAATTTATCCATCACGGTGTTAAACTTTCTATTTGTTCACCGTAAAATCTTTTCTTCTTCTTTTTCCTACTTCTTATTTATTTATTTCTTTTTTCTTAATCTTTATTTCATCTTATTAATTTTTCTTCTTATTAATTAAGAATGCAATCCACCACTCTCCCACCATTTAAATCTCTTTTCTCATCTTCAGGTTCTTTCCCATTCCCTACCAATCTAAATCACTCATTAACTCATCCTTCAAAAACTGTTGATAACTGCTTTCATGCTAAAAATAAATTGATAAATACTGGTAATATTTTCCTTGCAAAATTTCTTTCAATTGCTAATTAAATGTCTTATTCTTATTTGATAGCTTCTTATAAATTTTCTTTCTTTTAATGATACTTTCATTCTTTTAATGATATTTGGGTTTATAGAACAAGATATGACACAATATATTCCTCCACTTCAACAGTTACCTAAAGAACAATCTTGTCTTAACTCCTGTTGCCGTTCTGCAAATGAAGATGTTAGATCATCAATTAATTTATATGATAAATCATCAATTTATAATAATTTTCAATCTTCTCAACAATGTTACTCACTTGTTCGACCTGCTCCAATCCGACCTTATGATGACAAATTTTTTACTATGGGACATTCTATTCCGCATTCTAATCCTTCATTATTTAACAATATGACTTCTCAAAAATATCTTTATCATGGAGGTTTCAATGCTAAACCTTCAACTAAAGAAGAAAATCGTTATCAATGCCCTTATTGTATAAAAAGATTTTCTCGTCCTAGTTCTCTTAAGATTCATATTAATTCGCATACCGGTGAAAAACCATTTGTTTGCACAGAACCGGGTTGTGGTCGAAGGTTTTCGGTCCACAGTAATATGCGTAGACATTTAAGAGTTCATAGAATAGGAAAACCTATTAAGAAAGCTTATAATGATCGCGATAATAAGGGTTACAATATTTGGAATCCGACTCCGATTGTTCATGGTGATTATCCGTAGTATTTATTTTATTAGCATTTAAATTGGTCGAATATATATGCATCTTTGTAAATGATTTTTGGTTCTGATTCTTTTGTTCTCTTCTTTTAGATTAACGATTAATATTATAATTACTAATTTGTGTTTGAAAAAAAAAAAACTTATTTTCTTTTATTATATTTTGTATATAATTTGTTCTTTTTTTTTATTTTTTACAGGTTGAATCCTTTAATTAGATTTTATTAAATACAGGAATTATTAAGAATATGATAGGTAATAACAACTTTTTTAATATGTATTTTTCTTTTTTTTTTTGTCTTTTAGGATTTTGGTTATTAATATAGATTGTATACAGCATTTGCGTAAAATATATGACATATATATGTTAATTAAATAAGGGGTTGATAATTACTATTTTTTTTCTCTAGACAACATCTTTTGGACAATTGTATTAATGTTTTATCTTTAGATATATATATATATCTTTTGAACAAATTGAAATGTAATATCAATAAATGGATAATAATGATATAAAAAAAGTATCATCTTAATATCTTTATATCAGAACCTTTCTTTAGTGAATTCAATTCAAGAAACTTGATGAAATTTAAAGTTTAGAAAACTTTAAACAAATTTAAAGAAACTTGAGAAATTTGAGAAATTTAAAGTTTAGGATACTTTAAAAGAATGTTAAGAAGAATTTTAAGAAGAACTTTAAGAAGAAATTTAAAGAATAATGGTTGTTTTTAATAAAGCCAAAAAGAGTATATGTCATATCATATCATGTGACGAATAGATTTTTTTGTCCAGAAACTGTGTACTAGAAAACTTTTCAACTGAATAAGATTAAAGTTAACTCATATGTTACAAATAGTTATAATAATTATAATATTAAAATAATTACTTTAATGCGACTATCTCTTCTATTTTAATAAACGTTATCTTGTAAACTTCAAGATGGTAATGATGTTTTTTGAAACGATGTAATACTTTCTCTCGAAAAAGAATCATCCTTTTTTTTCTATAAATTAATACTATTTTCATAATTCACATGCTTTAATCTTTTCCATCTACTTTTATAACCTATAAATGCTTAATAAATTTCACATACGGACCTGCCCGCGAAGAGATCATCTTTCCTTGATTAGGTAATCAGGCGTAATTTATCGTTATTCTGCATGAGACTAAATTGCATGATTGTGCTTGCCTTAGATCGAATCATTACACTTGTGTAAATACTTTTAAAGTATTCGTGTAAGGACATAATTTCTGCGGAGAATAAAGCACGTTACCTAAATCTTAAAAAAATTTGCAAATCATTATCTTAGATTCAAAGTGCTTTG
Organism: Racocetra fulgida; assembly: GCA_910592135.1. Taxonomy (NCBI): domain Eukaryota; kingdom Fungi; phylum Glomeromycota; class Glomeromycetes; order Diversisporales; family Gigasporaceae; genus Racocetra; species Racocetra fulgida. Next base: position 6,343 of record CAJVPZ010000596.1, on the reverse strand, counting down.
AAAAATACATTATGGCTGAATGTGGCATATTATTACTAATAAAAGATTGGTTGATATGTTAAATGTTTTGATAATCAAGTTTACTGATGTAAATCAAGGGAAAGTTAGAAACCATCGTACGAGTGCAATAAAAAAAAAAAAGTTGAGACTTTAAAAAAAGCCATGTGTTCATGTGCAACATGTGTAGGACATTATTATTTTCAAAGTGCATGCTGAAAACAAAGTTTTCAGTAATCTCAGTCATTTTTCTATGCATGTTACATTCAGTGTCTAATAATAATGGATTCCCAACATGACTATAAATAATCCTTCGGAGTTTAAAATCTCCCGAATTCAATACACTTCCCAATATTCGGTGTGTCCGAAAATTCTCGTATTTTGTTTTTTTTTATTTAATAATAAGTTTAACTTCTAATGGATAAGACGTATCACAAATTGTTTGTTCTAACGCCGTTTGCATCTCTACAAACCTCTAATAGATTATTGGAACTCTTGATCGAATATTCCTTTTACTAAATTTGATCATGAACGGCATTAACTTAAATTATTTCATGTTTAGAATCCTGTTAAACACCAATAATGATATTTTGTCATTCCTTCATCCATTACGCAAATTATTCTAGTCTTATTATCCGAAATTGAAATGTATGTTACCCAGCGATTTCTTGTCAAACATTAATCAACGCGATCTTTTTTAAATTTTAAAATGATTATTAATTCAATAAAAAAAACTTTCGTGATTGCAACAACGTATGGGAATTATTAACGATTTATTTTCAGTTCATCGTTGTGATACCATTGATGTCTATCACCATCACGTGGATTAGTGAATCGTCGATATATTACGTCATTCGCGTAATGTCGCGTGATATCGATTTTTCAAAACACATTTTCTTTTTACGGACTTTCGTAAGTGTGTCTTACAAGAGAATCTTACAAGAGAAATCGTGTGCAAGCATTATATTGATACTACTATAGATGAATGCAGCCTAGAGATGGCAAGTAAGAATACCCTAATACTTGATTTATTACTTATAACAAATGATTTTTATATTATGATTTATATAAATGCAATCTGGTGAATATATTTTAAATTCAATAATCCATCGATCAGATTACACTTTGATATATCGAAATTCTTGCTTATTATTATTACGTAACAAATTAGAGGAAATAATAATTAATAATAAGTGTTGCCACATCGGGTTTTAAATTTATTGTTTATTTGAATTCTGCATCTAAAATAGGGATGTTATATGGTCCGGTCTTAGACTAATAGACCACGGTTAGTCTTAAGACCGGTCTAAACTCGAAAAAATTGGTCTGCTCTAAGTCTTAAGACCGGACCAGTCTGGACCGATCTGGATTAACAAAGTCTTAAGAATGAAGACCAAACAAAGTCTTAAGAATGAAGACCAAACAAAGTCTTAAGAATGAAGACCATAATAGACCAGACCTGACCTGGACCAAAATAGACTAGACTGGACTGTTAACATCCCTACTCTAAAAGTTTTAATCAGCGGCATATGGTACGTAATCAAGTGAATTTATTAAATTTATTAAATTTAAAGTTAAACTTGAATTTTGATTTTCCCATGGCAGCGCCTATATTCGTGATTTCAAAAGTAGTGATATTTAGAAATTAATATATATTTTATTGTTAACTTCGTAAACAACAACATGGGGTCTTTGCTTTGAAACTGATCTTATGAAATATAGTAATTATTATGTCCCATAAGGTCATTTTTCAGGGAAAAAGTCCAACATATATTTACTGAATGCTGGTTTCATCTTTGCCGCACAAAATGTTTAACATTATCTTAAAACCGTAATATGATTATGTATCGTTTCACCGATAAACAATTCACTGACAGTACGATTCACCGACATCGACAAGTAATAGATACTTATTTTTCAGGGCATGTACGCAAATTAGGACAGACCTGCAGAAATCATGATAGTACGTACAGTTTTGTAAAAGAAAAAAATTCGTCAAATCCAAGTTACTTTTACTACCAACCCAATATGAAAAAGGATAATACTAGTGCTCCCCCTAGCCTAACCATAAAAAATGGCTACTTATAAAAATTAAAAATCGTACTGTCGGTGAAATGAGTTTGTCGGTGAAGTACTTGGCGGTGAATCGTACTGTGAATTGATTTTTTCGGTGAATTGTACTGTCGGTGAATTGATTGTCGGTGAAATGAACAGTATCGGATTGTCAGAAAATGTACACAAGTGAAAATATCTTTTATTTGTGTATAACGTTTAGGTGTTACATTGTTATTATTTATAACTCTATGTATAGTGGGGACATTAAAAGAAAATCACTTACCCTCTCTCAGCCTCAATATGGTTCACGTCGTAAGCTTTGGTTGTAGTGACTTTTCCATTGGGTTAAGTTTGGTTCTTCCGGCGATTATGGCTTTGGTAATTATTTCTTCTCGAAAGGTATAGTTGTGGTGTGTTAGTAATGATTCCTAAATAGTTATTTTTTAACAGTTGTGGTTCTCTGGCGGTCTTAGCTTTAATCAAATCTAGGTAGGGATGGGGAAGTTTGATTTAGTTTGTTTTGGTTTAATTGAAATCTAATATATGCAGATCCTGCATCAATCAAATTTAGATTAAACCAAATCAAACTTTCCTATCCCTAAATCTAGGACCCATAAACCTTTGATGTGTTTTTGGTAGTAGTGGTTTTTAGACAGTCATCGCTCTAGCAGTAGTGATATCGTAGTTTTAACAATAATGATACTTTCGATATTGTAACTTTATCAGTAGTGATTTCCTCGACGATTGGAAATATCAATTCCTTTTACAGTCGTTTAGTGCTTCTGCGACTGTCATTTTGATAGTACCGTAATTACTTTTCCAATTCCATAAATTTAATAGTTACTTTCTCATTTGTGGCTCTTCTGGTAGTTATAGCACCCCCAGCCAGATTACTAACCAACTCTTTTTTAATAAATTTTAACATTATTATAAATCGCACCAGTGGTGTTGAACACCATATAAATTTTTATTATAATTTTGTTGTTAATACTTAAATAAAGTTGGAGTATGGTCTTTGGGGAGCCGAACATTTTTGCTTAATACATCCGGCCTTTTGTTATTTAGACAGTTTTTGAGATATAGCAACTGTGATGTTATACACCGTTTAACAATGCCGAATTTTAATATATTATATAATTTAATTATTTTAATATATATTGATGGTTTTGGTAGTTTAAATTTTTAACCCAAAAATAAGTGGGTCCAATTTCTGTTTTAATTTTTATCGTGAGAAAATTTTATCATTAATTTTTAATTGCCAATTTGCCACTTAATAGTACATAAAATGATTGAAAAAAAGTAACATTAATTTCCCCTAAAATCTATAAATTCTAAAAAACATTCTTTCATTTAAATCCTACCTTTTTTTTTCAGATTACTAATATTGGCTTGCATATTTGTATTATGAAATGATTAATGTCGATGATTGATACTGAAATTCGATCATATTTTAACATGAAATTTAAAACTTTTGGGGTGGTTTTTTTAGGGTTTGGTTATAATTTAGGATTAGAGTTTATAATAAAAGAGAATATGTGGAGTTTAATAGGTTTATGTTTCAACTAAAGACCCCAAATTTCAGCATCATACGATTTTAGCATCAACAATTACCGTAAATTGCCGTGTACAAGACCCGGGTCTCTCGCATTCCACCAATTTTAAAACCTATAATAGACCCTGAACCCTGTGTACAGCTGAGATCATATCATTAAGATAAAAACTTTGAAGAGTATGTACATTTTACACTTATAATAGTCAGATTTGATTATATCATGGGGTCTTGCATACGGCGATTTACGGTAGTATGGTACGTAACTAGTTTAGAATGTGTCTTGGCGTGTTCGATTTTATTGAATTTTTAATTTTGCTTTTATATTTAAATGTTTGGTGGCAGCCCTTACATAATATCTGCTTGATGCCGTCAAGATTACTGCATTCCTTACTTTCACTATCACATATGATTTTCTACATAATGACTATGGATTGGTTAAAATTTCTTATATTTTGTTGCAACCACTATGCTTGCAGTTTCTACCTTACTTTAATTACGTATGAAATATCATTAATCGGTTAGATTTGGTTGATCCAATATTCATTTAGTTCGAACTTGCTTCAGATTCTACTCTTGGTCGCTCCGGTTATTCAAAATTCCTAAACACATTTTTAGATCCACTCCAACTTGGGTTTGGTTCAATCTGGAACGACATCCAAAGCATGCTACTCCTCATCCTATTTTATCAATAAGTTATGTGAGATTCGAGTTACAAGTTTTTTTTAAAAAAAACTCTGCGTTACACGGGAAGGTGCAACCGGAATTATCAAAAAGGATGCATCAAATAGTGATTATTTTAATGAGCATTCAAGCATTAGGATATCTGGTGCTCAACATCGAATGCCCCGAAATTCATCGATTCAATGTCCAGCACCATACTAACTAATTTTGTTGCCACTTTTTACTTCATGCATTCCCTATTGGTTGCATCTCCGATTGAAGTATGACGAATGCCCCTTGCATCATGTTATTAAACGTACTGCATATATTTTATTATGTTTCATATTAGCGTTAGTCTAATTACAAACTTAGTACAGGTCATATGGTTAATTAAGATTTTTTTATATGTACAGTACGTAACAGGTAACAAATTTTTCGGATCTGCACGATATATTAAATATTATAATCAATGTTGTGAGGGTTACTATGTCCAATTGTTTTCAAATTAATTGGACATATGTCCAAAACCAATTGGACATATGTCCAATTAATTTGAAAACAATTGACATAGTAACCTCACAACACTGATTATAGTTATAAAAAAAAAATAGAATTTTACTACGCCTCTAATTTCTCCCATAACGATAATACTTAACATCTTCTAATTCTATAAAAGAAAATTATTCAAAGTTTCTATTTTATTGATCCTATTGAAAAAATACTGTTACACAACTTCTTCATGCAAAAAAAAAAAAAGTTTCGTGATTAAGCCTAGCTGAAATTTTGTAAGATTATAATTTAGAAAAATATCTTTCGTATAAGCAGTTGGGATCAAAAGGGATCGAGTGTAAGGATAAAAAAAAAATAGGTTTAAACACTTTTTCACCGATTTACAGCTGTTAAGTCCGAATAGCTAAATTTGTTTTTAAATAGATTAAGAACATAATCATCACCCGTTATTAATTACGTAATAAAAAACATTTTCCATCCCTAATCGAGTGTTATTAGAAACAATTTTGACGATAATATGAAGGCATTGCATTAAGTTTTGGTATTTAAACCGAAAAACAAATAGCCAATATATAAAGAAGTGAAATCTTGAGCTTTATGTTAAGTTTTAGCTAATCGGAATCAGTGTTAGATATCTGATGTTCTCAGTGTTCTCAAGAGCATTTAAACAAACTTGAGAACATTATATTTAAAATTTAAGTTCTCTTTTGAGAACCAACTAAGAACATAAAATTTATAATTTATGTTCTCATATAATATAGAGAAAATATATAATTATGTTATATAAAAATTATAATTTTACTTTTTTTTTTTTTTTTTTTATCATTAAGAACATTAAAATGTTTATAAGAACATAAATTTATCAATTTATGTTCTCAAAGAACAAAAAAAAAATTTCAGATATTTAACACTGATCGGTAGAATAGAAATTCCGTCACTCTTTCAATGAAAGTGAAAGGTGTCTTTACATAGTAACGATGTTAGAATTTTATATTTATCTTACTAATTAAAATATATTACGGCTTACCGGGGCATCTCCTAGCATACGATTTACAACATAATGCAAACCATATAGTGATTCGTTGGCCCGATTTAATAATTAATTTTCATCTTAGATCATAAAATAAAATAAATAATGTTACTTTAAAAGAGAACTTAATCAAATGTGATTTTACTTTATCTTTCAGGAGTTATTAAATAAACCCGATTTACTATGTGGCCTACATTATGTTTGTAAATCGTATTATAGGAGGCACCGTAATATATTTTAATTAGTCTAATATTGTTACGATATAAAGACACCCGCTTAACCAAATTTGCAGAACTTTTTTTTTGTTTGGGATTCTATAGTTTTCTATATTTAAAAAAACTCATCGAATTTTGTTAGGTAAGTGTCGAGATATCTTAGATCAAAATTCTTGTAAAAATTTAAACGTCTATTAAATAAAAGTTACGCCAAAAAAATTGATTTGAAGAATTATTTTGAAGATATCTCGACACCTGCTTAACCAAATTCGAAGAACTTTTTGCTTGAATTCGACAGTTTTCTACAATTAAAATAAAAAATTC
>CAJVPZ010000595.1:0-18171 GCA_910592135.1 Racocetra fulgida | reverse complement strand
AGTACAGTAGATCCAGAGCTGGATAGAATGCAAAACACTGAGAAGAAAAAACTAAAGAGAGATACTCTTTTAAATTGGTTGTAGAGACAAGAGTTTCAAGATACTTTTAGAACAATGTATCCAAAACCCAAAAAAATCACATAGTCAAACAGAAAGCCAAGTACAAGGATTGATCAGATTTGGGTATGAGATGAACTTTTTTATAGATTGTTTGATACAGAGATATAAAAAATAGACATTTATACAAATAGTGACTATGCAGCAGTGATAATCAGAATAGACTTAAATCACCTAATTGTAAGCCAAATTGCAGTAGAATATAAAAGAAAAGGATATACAAGAACAGTTTTTCTCTGTGAAAAGGCAACAAAAGAAAACTGGGAAGCTTACAGAAAGCAAAGCAACAGTCTGCTTAGTAAAAGTATAAATATACAAAACCTTTTAAGATAAAATTGTTACTATAAAAGAAGAGTATCAGATTTAGATGAGCTCTGAGATAACATAAGTAGTAGTAAGTTCACTACAACAAGATATAAACTACTAAAGAAGAAGATTTGCAATACAGCACAGAACAGAAAAAGAAAGGTAAAAGAGTCAAGGTTATTATATACTATAATGCAACTAGGAAGATGGATAAGTATAAAAAGAAAAAGTGCCAAACTAGATCTTATTTATAACTATATTAACAACTTAATTGTGAAATTAAAGTATACAAACTAGCAATACAAGACTATTGGTCCTATGAACTAGTTAAAGATTTGAAAGGCTGGTGAAAATTATTATATGCAAGAAAAACAGAGGAGATTGAACTTTAATGAAGGAAGGAAATAGAAGAGAATATTAAGAGAAAACATCAGAACAAAATGCTTGCGTGTTTATTGGAGGCTGTTCAAGAAAATCTAAATTAATAGGCTCTTAGAAGAAAAGGAAAACTAAAAAGAACTTGTTATAGATCCAATTGAGGTTTTGAGCAAAACATGAGAATATTTTCAAAAGCAGTTTAGACTATGTTGCTTCAATCAAAATCTTTGAAAGAAGAACTGGAAGGTTATTTATAGACAAAAAGAAAAAATACAAGAGAAGTAGTACAATAATTTGGATTAGAATATTTCAGAAAAAAATAGTATAACATGCTAAAGATCTGAAGAAAAATATAGCCCCAGAGGTCTCAGGAATCACTTATACATTAATCAAAGCAGCAAGTGCCTATGTGCAAAAGATTTTCTATCTATTTGCAGAAAGCTGCATTCAATTAGGCAAAGTTCCACTAAAATAGTAAATCTCGCAATTATATCTAATCTCTAAGAACACAGACTGGCATTATGATTTAAATAATGTCAGACAAATTACATTTTTAGAGAAATTTAGAAAGTGTGTTACTAAAATAGTAACTAGAAGGCTAGCACAGTTTTAGCAAAAAGAAACATTCTAAATGGTCCAAATTTTGCAGGTTTGTCTAAAAACTTGGCAGAAAAGCTAGTACAGATTATAAATATAATAATGGAGGATGTAAAGGATAATAAAAAAGAACTGTAGCTAGTTCTACAAAATAAGAACAAGGCTTTCAATTCAATAGGGTACAGAACATCTAGTTACATTACAAAATAATTGCTTGCACTAAAAGTTTAATACTTTTTAACTAATAATAATTTCTAAAAAAAGTCTTTCTGTATTAATATTCTTTGAAATATAAAGGATATAACTGCAAAGAGTTTTCTTAAAAAAACTTTTTTATTAAAAAGTTATTTTAGTTAAAAACTTTTTAATTTTATATTAAATTTAAAATTTTCAGCGCTTTATTTTACTAAAATTCAGTACTTATATGATATATTTTGAAAAATTTATCATTTTTATTATATATTTTACTAAATCCAGAGACGCTCTTTTTTTTTTTATTTGGTTATTAAAAATTTCAGCATTATTATATAAATTTTAAAATCTGGTATTATATTTTTTAAAATTCAGCGCTACTATATATATTGATATATAGATTTTAAATTTCAGCACTATAATGTAACTAGATGTCCTGCATCATATCTCTTAAATTATTAGAATTAGTAATAAGAAGACTTAAGATTCCTCAGATTACAATTAGGTTTATTCTTAATCTATTTAAGAAAAGATAGTCAAAGATTATCACAGAGCTAGAGACATACAATGCTTTGAAATAAATAATAGTATCAAGCAAGAAGAAGTGATTTCACCACTAGTGTGGAGAATTTTTTATGATCTACTTTTGTCTAGAATTAATGATGACCCAAATTTAGAGTATACAGTATCTCAGCAGATCCTATATAACTATGGTTTGAACTACATGACAGAAAGAAGATGGTTGCCAACAGTAATTGCATATGCTGATGATACAATGTGGATTACAGAAAGCAAAGAACAAATAAAAAAAATAACTCAGATTGCAGAAGAGTTCTTTAAACTGAATAATATTCAAATAAATGAAAAGAAGTCTAAATTGATTGTAGTCAATTTAAGACAAAAAAGAGAAAATAGAAAGATTTTCTTCAGTAATGAGTGGATAGTAGAAGAAAAAAAGAAATAAAATTACAAGGTTTCTAGAAGTATAGCTTAATAATAATCTAGATAAAGCTCTCATTAAAGTAAGAGCAAAGAAATTGTATGATCAATAGCATAAATATTAAATTTGAAGAAACTCACAGTAGCACAAGCAGTATATATTAATAATATATCTCTAAATTGTGCTACATGTTACAAGTGTCAAGATTTTCCAAGAAGACAATAGATAATCTTCAAGCACCAATACTAACACTAGCAAAGCAGAAAATAGAGTTACAAAAACTATAAACAATAGTACAATTCTTTACAGAAGCATAGAAAGCTGCAATGCATTATAGAATTAGCTGTTAATCAAGCAGGTCTCCAATCTACACTTGCGACTAAACTCAGCAGGACCCAAAGAAATACTAACATTACTGAGAATAAGTCAAGGATTGCAGTTCCTGGAAGCAGCTGAAAACACATAGTTCGAAGAACTGCCAAACACTTGTACTCATCTTTGAAAAAATAACTTGGCTTGTCTAATAATGTTAAAGGCCAAGAAGTTAAACATTATATTTAAATTTAAAATCACAATGCTTATAAGTTCGCAACCTTGCATCTTTTCATAATTGTGCTTTTTATGCTTGAGTCTGTACTTGGTTTCTAATGTTCTGTAAGCAATCTCTTCTTTGATTTACCTATAATTCTTCTAACTGATGTGGTTTTATTTTCTGCTATTTTAGATGTTGCTACTATGCAAATAATATTAACTCTGGTAAAAGAAACTTGTTGTTATATAATTGTTTATATATAATGCATATGGATATTATTTAAAAATCTGATTTATTAAAAAATCAAAATTTGTTTCAAAATAACTCCTATATGCATACTCTAATTAATGCACATATATTCAAAATAACGCATTAGTGAGCAAAATTTCAAAAAATACAGTATTTGGAATCAGTCCATTTTTTTATTTGTAAAGTGCCTTGTATAAGTTGCTCTGCTAACTGATTTATTCTAACTATTTAATACTTGCAAGCACTTCACACAAGTACAAAGAACATCATTAGTTATTTTGAACTATTTATCATGACACAGTATGAAAAAATTCATATTTTTTGCTATTAATAATTTTAATAATAGAGTTTGGTGACTTAGTAAAGTTGGCAAGTTGTTATGCCCCAAGTAGCAGGACTAAAGTTCAAATTTCACCAATGACAAAAATTCAAATTTACAGTAAATATATTTAGAAAACTGTATCCTATTAAGTTATAGAATCTGTAATGAGAGTCATATTAGCTTGTACTAAAAGGTAGTAGAACATGTAGTGTGATGTACAAGATACACAAAATCTAAGTGAAGCTACCAAATAAATCAAGTGAATTTACAAGATATAGAAGCCCGCTTGCAAGACCTGAGTGGAGAGGTAGCACAGATCTTTGATAGTTACTATATAAAGGATGATTAACTGGATACCAAAAACTGAACAAAACTGAGATGTTTGGCAAGGCACTATATTAACTAGGCTGATGGACAACCGGAGAAAGGATTCTGCCCTTCTAGACCATTGGATTGGGAGTTTGGATTTCTGGAGATATGGGAGAGAATCTGTAAAGTAGGTACTGAGATATGGATAAACTCTACAAGAGCAATAGTAGATAACTGTAGCAACTTCAGCTCACAAGTACTTGTCCTCAGCTTGGTGTAAGTTACCAAAAAAGCCTAGTCTGAAAATGTATAAAATATAGAAAGATTAGGGGATATATACTACATCCTTTTTAAAGCAACCCAGTAGTATAAAAAACCTACTGGGTTATCTATAGAATTAGGACCAAGTAGTATAGCACATGTTAATTTGGATGGCCTTCAATGAAGCAGTACAAGGTTATGGGCTGGCATAATTGAGGTGGTGATGCAGGATGGAGAACATCAGAGAGTTTTATTGGATAACTTAAATAATAGTAGGTTTAGATACAGCATCTAGTGTAGATCTGGTAATAGGTAGCTACTTAATTAGGCACTCAAAAGGCACAAATATGGCTAGAATGTACTTTCATTAACCAAGAATGTACTACTAAATATATCTAATAAAAATTTGCCTTTTCATGATATTTCGAAAATAAAAAAAAAACAAATTTTAATAATTTAAAAAATGTCAAAATAAATATATTATAGCATCATCTAAAAATACAACAACTATAAATATACTTCTTTTTTTGAATTTTTTTTATAATCACTTTTCAAAAAATAAAAAATTTATTATGAAAAACATAACAATTTTTTAGTTAATATCTACATAATCAATTCTGAAGAACATCATCAAGTTTTTCTTGTATTAATTAATAAAGACCCATCTTTGTCTATTGCACTAAATTCTGAATAGCATTATAGATTACATACTGTATTAGTTGCTGTTAATTCTACTCTAACCACTTCTAGATGTATGTAGTGCTATTTGTGAAATTGTTATTAGGCAAGTAAATTTTTTTAACTTTATAATATCTATAATTTCAAAATTTGCTTTACCTTGTTCATAAACCAAGTTAAATTGACAGCATTATAATGTGAAACTTTTTCGTTTTTTATTATTATTTTTTCTGTATATATACGATAAAAAGCTTTATAATCAAAGAACTAGCATGTACAAATACAAAATCGTTATCTACGTTCCTGTTTTTAGCGCGGCAGTGTCGCGCAGCTACTTTATGGTTATATCACAAATTAAGTAATGTATGTTCGCAAAATTTTGCATTTTATTGGATAATATATGTGGCCAAGCAGTGATGTGAACGCATATCAGTTCTGTGTACAAGAACTTCTGTGCGCGATTTAACTAACACGTAATTATATATTTATTGCTTTTCTCGTAATCTGTTTCATAATTAAATTTTAAAATCCTTACATTTCTGTATTCAAAGCAAAAATATACGATAAGTGCAACTACAAATGTTGAAACAAGTGAAGTAAAAACATGATTATCAAACATAAATATCAATGATCCAAATCATATTTGCATATCTATTCGCAGGATCTTTAGCATTTTTTATTCCTGTAGGATTTTTTACTGGGTTGATGAAATAATAATCATTATCATCAAAGATGAGAACGAAAAAGTTCTTACATACAGGATTACATTTCATAGATCTGATTAGTACCTACAACCTGATTGTTGCATAAGTGTTTCTCCAATTATTTCAATAATTGTAGTGATAAGCTATTGATAAGCTATTAAGATTTATCCTATTGCAATTAACGTATCTTACATGCATTTATTCGTATTGATTTTAATCAATGCAGAAAATTTAAAATAAATTACACATTTCTTATTCAATTTCTTTATGTTGATCTGATCTCTGTATCAATCGAATTACTCAAAGATAACAATTTTTTTGTATTGAATTAATCGATATTTCAATCGGTTATTCAAAGATAAGCTAACACTAATTTAATTTTTTTATACGGATCATATCAAGAGAAAACCGGATTCCGTTCATATAAAATTTATACGATCGAAGTCCGGATATTTCTTTTTACGTTGACACAGGTTAACATAGTCTGCAAGTTGTAATGATTATTTATTAATTGGCATCGATTTACTTATCATTTATTCATTTCTTAATTAATTTCTTTTTATTTATGTTTATTCGTAGGCCACACAAAGTTGATTTTCGTTTTGCATTCGAATTTCGGTGGGTCTGTTGGATTTTTTTATTAATCTAAATAATAGACTGAATTTTCATGAAGCCTAAAGTTTACTTATTCAGATACTATAACCATGATTTCAAGTTCTTTGATTAATTTTCGAATCAGTAAATCATAGAACTTTATGAAACTATGCTAAGTTTAAACCTATTTGTAACTTATCAAGCACAAGAGAGACTTGCAGCTGTAATGAATATGTACTAATTCATTATCCATTTTAAATTCTGAAAATTAGTGTATCTTAGTGAATAGGCTTACAAAACCTGCATTTCTTTCCGAAATAATACAAAATTTTAATTTATCAAAATGGGAATACTAATAGAATGATTTATCTTTATGTCAGTGATCGTTATCAATATGAACCTAGAAAAACATCCTTAGATAGAACGGGTTTACATATATATCGTAGATCTAATTGCATGTAGCTTTAAAAATTTGTAAACCTTTGGTCTAATACTAATCTAAAACTGCAAATTAGATGATCATATATAACTCATTGTTGTTGATCAAACAAAAACAATATATATTATGAGACATCAGAAACATGTTCTTAACCTTAATTTGATAATTTATATTGATTATTGAAGTACTGTTTATTATGTAATTTTTAAGGGAGGGGGAGGGTATGCAATTTATCACGCCTATATATTGAATATAAATCTTATAATTGGCTACTGATTTTATCACATGGGTTTGGCTGTTTACTTATTTGCGCGAGTAACACAAACCAAAAAGGAAATCGAATTATGCAAATAAACTAAGATAACAGTTTAGGGTTAGAGCGTTAACATTAGAGGCTATAACAATAGATTGTTGCTCGTTATATGTAAAATTAGTGCACCAAGGTCTAATTTTTTGAGTATTTTCGCCTTTTTTCTTTCGCACGTGTTCGGAATTCATGTCGGGCTGATCCGGAACAATCAAATTTTGTGCACTCCGATTGGCCATTTCTTTTCTGGGGTTTGTATTACCTGCGCAAATAAGTGCGTGCAGGGTCTGGCCTTCTAATTAAAAGAAATTACGTAATAAACCAATGTTGGCAATTTGACAAATTTGTACATATAAAATTTTATATGCCATATGTCGGAATTTTTACTGGACATAGTCCAAATGCTAACTCTGTAACAAACGGCACACTCCTAACTGATAATGTTCAAAAAAATATCTGAAAAATAATTGATTACACCATATGTTCTATGTGAATAATCGTCAACCGTCTGATAATGTCGTGCTTGAAGTTGGCATCTGCTTGAAGTTAAGCCTAACTGAAATTAAAACCCTGAAATTAGGTCTTCCTGCCTGCATTAGTTAACAAGTGTAGGAAGGTTTAACTTCAAGCGCTTGAGATTACAACTTCAAGCAGATGCTAGTTTCAAGAATGACAGTACAATGTAAGGTTGAGAAAGGGTATTGTATTTAGAGATGTGGAAAATACGCATTTTATAATAACATGCGCATGATATCGCATGATATAATTTTTTTATTTTATATTTTTCCTTCATAAAATATCGTATATTGGATCTAATTTTGTCCTGACCCTTCTTGTCCTTCATGTTCATTCATTTTCTTTTCAGAACTTTTGCGTTCCTGTTTCTTAATTCCGTCCAGTATTATACTCTCCGCCTAAATTATTTATACTTTAATATTCCTATATAAAGCTTAGATGGGATAAAATGCGCATGATTGAGGAATCATGCGCACGTATAAAACCCATCTCTAATTGTATTAACCTTTACCAATTAAAGTCCATGAATGTACCTATATATGTTTGTCTGCATTAAAAGCGATCTAATTGACTAACTGGATCACGCACAACTTACATCTGTCCACTTCAGATGTTTGATTGGCTGTTATATTTCTATGCTATGTTTTGTTTATCAGACTTAGCATTAGCATCATGACAAAAGTTTAAATGAAAAAATTATCACTACAAATTTATTAATAAGCATTTATATTAAGTAGTGATGTGGTTAGTGGTTAAAATTCAAATTTAATTTTATGTTCTCAAAAAAGCATTTTTTGAGTTTTTAATGTTCTCAAAAATTTTTTGATGTGCTCAAAATTAGAAGGTTAAAAAATTTTTAATATTAAAAAACTTTGTTAAATAAAATAATCTGATTATATAAATAAATTAATGAATTAGATTAATTAAACTAATTTATTATAGCTAAGTTAATTTAATTAGTTAATTTGTTTATATAACAAAACTTTTAACTAAATTAATTAATATCAAAAATGTTTAATCAAACTAGTTATTAATTAAATTAGTTTAGCCCAATAGTTAAATTAGTCTGATCAAGTTAATACTAAGTTAGATAAAATAGAATTAAAATTAAAAATAATAAATATAATAATAAGCACAGGTTGAATACCAAAATATTGGACAAACTATTTGCTATTCGATATTTTTATAAATAATAATAATATTTTATCAAGATATTGACAAGGGATATAGGTCAATTATATCTTGCCAAAATCAGAATAGGAGTTTAGCTTTTGGATAGAAAGTATCAGTAAATGTTGGCTGAGAAAATAGCTTAATAAAATTAGAAAGTATTTTGAAGAAACGAGTATTGGCCATCCAATATTATTATAAAAAATATATATTATCTTTATATAATATTTGTTTAAGTATAGCTATTTATATAAAAAATATTGTATAATAATAACAATAAAGTATTTCTATCGGATATATATATATATACATTATGATGTTACCTAAACTATTTGAGACATCCCAAACTATATGATGAATAGCATCATATGATTTCAGAAATAACAATAAGAAGGTAAATACTTGATGCGATATTATTTATCATATAGTTTAAGGTGTTCCAACTAGTTTGGATAACATTGCTAATGTACATATAATTCTTAAATATATCAATATACATAAAAATTAGTTTTCGATCATATATAATTTTAAAATAGTAATAGATCATATTTATAATTTGATAATTAAATTATATACAATATAAATTATATATTATATAATTAGATATTATATTTTCTATTTAATAGAATTACAGACATATATTCTTGAGGCTTTTGTGAACCAACGGTATAAGTACTAGCAACAAATATTCCCAGTATATTATGTATAGAGATTATGCAATCATGACCTATCTCATAAAACTCTTTATTTTATAATTCTACATTATATAGGTTGTCATCATTTTTGCTGATATTAAGAAGATATTTTAAGTTTTCATTTTTTATTTTTTTATACTAACGGACGTATGCAAGATTATGCTTTGTTGATGCTTCTGGGTAGTTAATATAATGCTCAAAAAAGAACTAAACCTGGTCTAAATACGTAGTCACATTATTCCCATCTGAAAATTTTGCAAGTATTGAAGAATTTTTATGTCTCTTTGAAAAAGTTGAACCAAATACTTCCTCACTTATTTTAATTTTTCTGTATTGGTTTATAATAGGCAATATAGCTATCGACCTATCTGACTTTAAATCCACAGAATGAACGAATATATCAGTTTTATAAGTATTATTATAATATCTAGTGACTAACTTCAAAAGTCATAAGATATGTATGCATTCATTTTCTTTGGTATAAGAAAGATTTTAGGAAATATATCAGACCCTGTCCCAGTACCAATTCCTACATCAACCAATCTAAACATAAAAATGAAATCTATTGCTTTTTCATTAGATATATCATAAACACTTAAACTCCCAGCCAATAGTTTTAGATCAAAAATAGATAAACTTTCAACTAAATAAGTATCATTATTATTATTAATTAATCTATCGATATTTTTATTTCTTTGAATAATATTCATAAGTTTCAGTTCAATTTTTCTATTACTATTTCTGTAGCTTCCTATAATATATAAATATATATATAGTATTATTTAGAGTTATCATTATAGGTCTATCGTAAGCCAAAAAAAGAAATTTAAGTTATTAAAATTTTTTATTACAAATTTCCTTATTTGACTTATGATAGAGTATACATATATGTATAAGATTAAGATCGTAGATAATAATTTATATATATCACGTAATTTTATTTTACAAATTTAGTAAAAAATAGAATATAGAGGTATTAGCTAAATTATTAATTTTTCATATATTACTTACCTAGTAATCCATTCATTTATTCAAAACTAAAACACCAGAAAGAATTTAAGGGTCTGTAGTCTAAAGCGTATTTATATTTATAGAGGCTTAGATGAATGTTTGAAGATATTTTTTCAGAACCATATATTTTTCAATTATTTTTATCATTTCTATTAGATATTAATACACCTTCTTCAAATCTTTTTTATCAATAATTCTACAAACTAATATGCTACATACCTGAACAAAATAAGTTAGAATCTTTCTGTCAGCATCACACAGCAGATCTCAACAAATTGTGGTAGCATAAATAAGGATAAAGGTCTTCTACTGATCTGCTATGAATTTTGAAAATCTTTCACCAGTAGAAATTTTGTGTGGAATTCTACCAATATCTTATGGTATATTGATTTGGTCAGCTAACAACTGTATAATTTCTAATTTTTGAGGAGTCAGCCAGTCACCTTCAATCTATAATTTGGTTACTATCTATTTTGCTATTCTCAAAAAGAGGCATATATTGGGTCCACCACCAGAAACCTAATAGAATTGAAGTATAAAAGCCTGTAAATTTCTAACCATCTGACAAGAGTATTAAAAACATGTTGTTTTTTTTGATTTGCAGTCTTACAACTTTTCTATCATATTGCATTGTTTCGGATAAGGTTGTGATTACGTTCTACAAATCAGAAATCCATATCAGAAATACCACCAAAATAAGATTGATTTCAGATGTCATAATTAGCTCTTATATAGCAACGCTAATATGTGGCCTTAGTCGAATATGTCTGCAAAGCTTTCTTGCTGCAGGCAAATCACTGAAACAACAAATTACCACACATTTTATTCTCTTGCCAAATGGAGACTCAAACATAGCTGATAGGTCTATCCCTTCTCAAGTTTTATAAGCTGATCAACTATAAGTGCTAAATAGTGATTTAGTTGATGCAGCTTTGGTTCTGAAGGTCTAGGTATGATGGCTAATGTTATTATATTAGATGGTTTAAACCTTTTGTGTAATGAAAAAAAATAATGTAAGAAAAAAAAACAAATATTAAAAAAAAAACAAATATAAAAAAAAAAAAACAAATATAAAAAAAAACAAAAAAAAAGAACAAATGTAAAAAAAAAAGAATAGAACAGAAACCTTTCATGACAAGGAAGATTATATATAACAGCATATATAACCCTCACACAATATAGAGATAAATCAAATACTTGAAACTAATCTAAATTTATTATTAGGCCTTTATGGCTATCGGCTGTTTCTAGATGAAAAATGGTATTCCTTCACTATTAGAGAATGATTTCTATATTCTACCATTATATATATTTGATAATTAGGTTTTGGAAGGTTAATAGACCAATCTTCTACAAGCCTTTTCAAACTCTGATCTCTGAAATGACTTAGTGAACAATTGTTTCAAGTTTACTATAAGATAAAGGGCGATTGGCTTTCTAACTATACTATTTGTTATCTTGACTTTCTTTAAAATATTGTGTTGCATAGTAACTCTTCTGCTGATATTAATAGAGTTGAAAATTCTATATGAGTACAGCGAAGTATTTTCAGAGTTTGTTCTACTTCCATTGTTGATATGTCTTTTATATTATATAGTTTGCAACAAAATTCACATGCAGCAAATTTTGTTGTATTATTAGATATATTAATCATATTATTTGCCACATCAATTGAAGTAGAAAAGCTATGATATTTGTCTTTGTCTATATGAGTTAACAAATATCACAAATATTTAATTAAAGAGGCAATGCTTGTATTAGAAAGCTGAAATCTTTTTTAGTAATGAAAAATCTATAGTACAATCTGCAATACACATTTATCAATAGTTTGGATATTGGTCTTAGGGTTATACTCTAAATTAGGTGTATTGAAGTTTATTACATTTTCTTCTTTGCTCTCTTCTTTGCTCACTTCTTCAGTTTCATCAGTTTTATTACTTCTTATATTATGTTCATTTTCATTGTCAGAAAAAAGTGACAAATCTTTATCAGGATAAAAAGCTGATGTCTTTGCATTATGAAAACCTTCAGGAAGCTGCCTAACAAAAAACTGAAGATTTTCTGGTTGTGGCAGGAGCACCAAATCGCATTTCTCACTATCTGAATATCCTTTTATAAAATATAAAAAAGAAAAAAAATTAGAGTAATTAGAATAAAAAAAAAATAAAATAAAATAAGCAAAAAAAATAAGAAACATAAAAAATTAAAAAACAAATTTCACTATCTGTAGAATCAATATTATCTTAATCTATTAAAAAAATGCTGTTCACTATATCTGAGGAGCCTTCTTTATTATAGCTATCAACTGGTCGATAGCCTGTCTACCATCTTGAAATAATACATTTCTCCCTCACAATAAAAGGTTTCCGTCTTTCTGCTTCATGTCCAGCTTTAACTCTTGGATCTCTTTCTATACCATTACATTTACTACAAAAACATAGAACTTTACTACACATATGTTTTTTGGTTTGTAATGGAATGGTGGATTTTTTAATAATTCCTTTATTCTTCTTGTAAGTTATAATGAAAATATAAAAAAAAAAACCTAAAATATTGACTAAGAATTGAGAGTGATAATATAAAAAAAAGTGACGATATTGAGAAAGAAACAACAACTTTCCTTTATTACAAGCTTCTTATAACAAAAAAATGAGGATAATAAAAGTTTATTTTATTCTTTGTTTGATACAAACATCAGACAAACAAATTAAAGTTATTATTATTTTATATTCTTTGTTCAATACACATATTGGACAGACAAATTAAAGTTTATTTTTTTTGATAAATTATATATTATTAAATTATACTGAAAATTTATTTTGTATTCTTTGTTTGATACACATATAGATAGACAAATTAAAGTTTATTTTTTTTAATAAATTATATATTATTAAATTACACTAAAAATTGATTTTATATTTTTTGTTCGATATGCATATTGGATAGACAAATTAAAGCTTATTTTTGATTATTAATTACTAAAAATTTGTTTGTATTCTTTGTTCGATACGCATATTGGACAGACAAATTTAAGTTTTTTTAGCATCATGTTTTAATTATATAAAATTTAACTTTTTAAGTAGTACAATTTTTATTTTTTTTTAGAGTTGATATTATGTCTACAATATACATTCAGTATATAGTTCAGATATTTTTTTGAGTTATATAAGTTATATACGTATATGATCGATCATGTATATTTCTATATAAGCATATTTGATAAATAGTGTAAATTAATTTTTTATATATTAATTATATTAAAGGTGATATTTAAATATAGATGTTATCATTCATCAACTCTTTCCAACGATCATCTAGTCAACAAAAAACAAGAAACCAAACTATGGTCAGCGCTATAGAAAATGCTTAAGTAAATAACAAACTTGGTCTTATGAACGTAGGTGTGTTGTCAACGAAGTATCAAGAGTGTAAAACCAAGGCGCAGTCTACTTTGGACTGGTTTTTGTAGAGGTCAAGCTCTTCTTCTGGCAGACTCCTCTATTATATTCGGCATCTAAACCAAAAGGATATTTTGGAAACACAGAACATCTAGGACGACACTAGGAGTATTACAAGCTTAAAGTATATTTATATAACTGTAAAACTTACAAAGAACAACTACAGAAAAGTTTCGTTAGCCCACCACTTTTTTCGAGAAAATTTTGTCAAAAAGTGGGCGTTTTAGCTTACCCCCTCTATAAGATTGACACGTAATTTTTCAAAACAAGTCGGTATTGTTTACCTGTCTAGAAATAGATGAGACTTCCATAATGGAATATCAGGCAGACATCCGAATTAAGCAACTGTGTACAGACTGTATGACAACACAAATAGTATATGTGTCTCGACTGGAAAACCCGTTGGACAATACTTCGAGACTTTCATATTTCGGGCTACTCTGTTTTATTTAGCTGTCTTTTTTTTTATGTTTTTTTTTATATACATATATTATTAGGATAGAGTTAGATACAGAGCTTCTTTACCTATTAATATGTAATTTTTAAGGCCCGACACAGGCCTATAACTGTGACCTATCAGATTCTCTTTTCTTTTTCTTCCCCTTTCGTCTTTGTATTTGTTTTTTAGTTTTAGTTTCCATTTTTTTTAGTATCTCCCCTTTAGTATTAGTGTTAGTGTTAGTAAAAAATTTTTTTTTCTTTCCACTTCTCTACGAGAAGATGTCATCAGATTAGCGATATCCTATTATAGTGTGGTGGTCTGATAGTGTTCGTCTAAGAGAGATAATGTTTCTATTTTGAAACTTATTGCGATATATTTATAGGGATGTATCTGCTCAGTACAGCCGATTGCTTGTAAGTTGTGCGAAAGGTCAACAATCTGCTTACCGGGTGAAGATACTTGATCACAACTTTGATTACTGGGCAAAAAAACTTGAGCACGGCCTTGATTATCAGATGAAAGCATTGAATTTTTAGATAAAGATACAACAAACAAATTATTGTATAAAAGTCCAACCATTAGCTTACCAAGTAAAAATATTTGATCATAATCTTGATTATTACCGGGTGAAAAAACTTGGTCATGGTCTTGATTATCAAATAAAAGCATTAAATTTTTAGATAAAGATACAACAAACAAATTATTGTACAAAAGTTCAACCATTAGCTTACTAGGTGAAGATACTTGATCACAATCTTGATTATTACCGGGTGAAAAAACTTGAGCATGGCCTTAATTATCAAATAAAAGCATTAAATTTTTAGATAAAGACACAACAAACAAATTATTATACAAAGAACAACCATTAGTTTACTAGGTGAAGGTACTTGATCACAATCTTAATTATTACCGAGCAAAAAAACTTGGGTACAGCCTTGATTATTGAATACAAACATTGAATTTTTAAATAAAGACACAACAAACAAATTATTATACAAAGGCCAACTATTAGTTTATTGGGTGAAGGTACTTGATCACAATCTTGATTATTACCAGGTGAAAAAACTTGGGCATGGCCTTGATTATTTAATAAAAGCATTGAATTTTTAGATAAAGATACAACAAACAAATTATTGTACGAAAGGCCAACCATTAGCTTACTAGGTGAAGATACTTGATTACAACTTTGATTATTATCAGGCGAAGATATTTGATTACAACTTTGATTACCGGACAAAAAACTTGGGTACAATCTTGATTATCAGATGAAAGCATTGAATTTTTAGATAAAGACACAACAAATAAATTATTGTGCGAAAGGTCAACTATTTGCTTATTGGATGAAGATACTTGATTACAACTTTAATTACTGGGCAAAAAAACTTGGACACGGCCTTGATTATTAGATGAAAACATTGAATTTTTAGATAAAGATACAACAAACAAATTACTGTACAAAAGGCCAACCATTAGCTTACCGGGCGAAGATACTTGACCACAACCTTAATTATTACCAGGCAAAAATACTTGACCACAACCTTGATTACCAGGTGAAAGCACTGAACCGCAATCTTGATTATCGGATAATGGCATTGAATCATACAAATAAATAATATTATTGTATGAAAGGCCAACCATTTGCTTACCAGACGAAGATACTTGATTATTACTAGACAAAAAACCTTGACCACAATTTTGATTACTAGGTGAAAGCACTTGGGCACAACCTTGATTATCAGTTGATGACATTAAAATTATACAGACAAAAAACATTATTGTGTGAAGGACCAACTATTTACTTATCAGACAAAGATACTTGACTACAATCTAGATTATTACTGGGCAAAGACTCTGTACTTTTGGGTAATTGTACTAGACAATTATCAGCCAACAACACTAAATAACCAATATTATCAGGTGATATTTCTGGATTATCATTATCAGATAAAAATTCTAAAAAAATAAAAATAAAAAATAAAAAAAAAGCAACAAAATAAAAAAAAAAAAGAAAATATTTTATTAATTTTTTTTTTACCTGCCAATATTTTTAACAAAAGTTGCAATGATTTAAACTGTAAAGCAAGATTAAACAATTTATTTTTATAAATAAATTTAAATATTAAGATTTATAGATTTACTTTAACTTTGAAGTAAGCAAATATATGCTTCAATAGGCTAATCCAAAAGTTGTTGCAAGTTTTTAAGACAAAATTTAGATCTTACCCAAGATTTATGAGATACCTTAAGTAGTTTAAATAAATTCGTAAAAGTTGGTGATAAATTTAAAAAGAATAATGAAAAGATGATACATAACTGAATCCTATCTGTAAATATTAATAATTTCATTATATAATCTTTGCAAATCTTAGTATTGTATAAGAACTAGAGATCTTGTAGATTTCAAGAATTTTACTGATTTCAAATAAATAATCAAAAATATAGATTAATAGACAACTTAGAATCTTAAAATTTTAGTCAAAATCACAGTGAACTTGAATTTTTGATAATATAATTCATAAATAAATATTCAATATTAGAATATAGAATATCAGAATAAAAAAAAAGTTGATAAAAATAAAAAAAAAATCTATTAAGTCTTTGTAATTCATAAGTACTGTATATATTCATATCCTCATAACCTGACCCAAATGTACATATAATCTCTACTTATAAAAGCACTTTTTCTTATTGTCTCTAAGCATACATTGTTAAAGTTTAGTCTCTGAAGTGTGCACTTACAGAGGTTTTACTACCTATATACTTAAAAAGCAACGCTTCTACTTATAATCTAAAAATCTGGCAAAGATATTATATTTTATTAGTAAACTTAGACCTGAGTATAAGAAACTTTTTTATTTTACTCACAAACTATTTTTTTTCAGTAAAATATATATTTAATAAAAATAATATATTAAGCAAGCAAAGAATATTTACAAATTAATAGCAAAAATTAGAAAAGAAGAGAAAAGATTTGCTAATAGAATAGATATAATGAACAAGATTCTAATAGATTAGTAATACAAGTTTGATTCAAGATATATCAGCAGGAAGATTAAAGGGAGTTAAAAATTAGAAAAGAAAAAAGAAAGATATAGTATTAAAAATATTTATCTTGTATAATTACTTTCATGTAGCAAATCACATCTAATTTCCTATTAAAGAACTAGTCTAAGGTACAACTAATTATAGGAACAGAAAAGGGGATCTTTCAACTAGTGCCCTCTGTTATACCCACTTTTTAACAGATGACCTAGTTTTCTTCAGATTCCAATTAGGGAACTACAGGAGAATTCTTCATCAGATAAATTCTATACCTTTACAGGCAGATTATACTACTTCTAAATTACCCTGCCTTTATAGAGTTTAGCCATACACTTAAGGATATGCTACCTCTTCACTCGGGTCTTGCCAAATGGGCATCCATCTTGCCTAAGTTCCTAGGATTTATGTGGCTACAGAACTTATCTTGGGTTTGCACTGTACTTAACCAGCTCACATTCCTTCATGTAACTTATGTGTTATATGAATGCCATGTGGGTCCTCCTACTTTTTAGGTTGGTAGATACCGGGTTACAGGACTAAGCTCCAACTTTGATAGGCACTATGCAGCATAGCCCTAACCGAAAAGATCATAGCCATAACACAAGAAAATTTGAATTTTTTTGTTGTCAGTGGGATTCAAACCCTAGACATGCCGCTTGAGGAGTGACAACTTGACTACTTCACTAAGTCACCACACTCTTCATAGAAAAAAATATAAATTGTATTAAAGAAAATTGCTTCAAATTACTAAATACAAGATATTATTAATTAATATCTAACCTTTTACAAGATGAAATACATTATTAGCTTATACATAATTAAAATTTTATTTTTATTTTTTTTTTTGGTATTAAGGTGAGGCCTTGCTCATATCTTTATTAGTAACTTTAAAAATAGTAACTATATTAAAGA
>CAJVPZ010000594.1:0-18175 GCA_910592135.1 Racocetra fulgida | reverse complement strand
TACTTAAAAAGCTTCAAAGCAAGAAAGATCTGTTGCATTGCAAGTACTATATACTGTACGTATATACAAAAATAGAACGAAAGGCTATTTATAAAAGCGTGATTCTTCTCAGCTTTATTATTGTTTCTAGTTAAAACTACAAATTCACAAAGAATTTGTATAGCTAAGCCGTTATAGCTAGTCTTATCAGTGCAGTTTTCTTTTAAGAAACCCCTGAAAATGGTTTTTAAAAAAGGTCTACCATTGCAATTTACTATTAAAAATAGGCCTATCATATAGATATCGATCACTCAAATTTCATATTAAAAATTTTGCACCCCTGATCTGCGTGACAATTGTGTGACTAATATATTGAATTGATATAATTAATACAGCTACTGCTTGTATTATTGAATTAAGTGAAATGGGTATTATTAAAATAAATATCAATGTCATATATATTTTTTTTTTCAACTTTGGCAGTCTTGTCAGTGGTCCTTTATTAAGATTATTTTGTTGCAAACTGTACAAAATATTAAGCTTAATATTTAGGCCTGATATCTTGCAGTTACTTCTAAGAGCATTTATAAGTGATCTGCCACATTAGACAAATAAATCTACAAGAGATATATTATAGTAAACCAACAGAGAATCTGAAGATTATCTATCCTAAAAGCCATATCAGACCACTATTCTACAATAGTATATATATTGTTAATCTAATGACATCTTCTTATAGGAAAGTAAAAAAAAAAATTACTAATACTAATACTAATACTAAAAAGGAGAAAGAGAGAAGAATAAGAGTAAAAAAATCTGATAATCACAATTATAAGCCTGTGTCAAACTAACAAAAATTATATATTACAAGATAAAGAAGCTCTGTATCTAACTCTATTCTAATAATATATCTAATTAGCACAAAAAAAACAAAAATAGCAGATTTAAACTAAACTAGACTAAACTAAACAGAGTAGTTAAAAGTAGGATGGGTAGCATAGCCAAAAAATTTGGCATGCCATTAGGCATGCTAATTGTCTATAATCATGCTAGGATGGCACTCTGGTATGCTATTGGGCACGCTATATAATCATGTGACAAAATACTCAATTTTGATTGGCTAATTATTATTTATAAAAATAAGAAATATCGATATAGTATGTAATATAAGCATCAAAATATAGCAAAAGTTAAAAGCAAGCAAATATAATTTTATTTCTAAAATAAATTTTAATATTAAAAAAATCTAGTTAATTTGAGCTATCTAAAGAACTTGCAAACTATTTTTCACACATTGATCAAAGCCCTCCAACTATAACTTAAGACAAAAACTCAGCTAACACTGTAAGCATTTATTAATTTGAGACATTTAAAGAACTTGCTAACTATTTTTCATGCATTGATCAAAGCCCTCCAACTATAACTTAAAACAAAACCTGGCTAATACTATAAGCATTCGTTAATTTAAGCCATCTAAAGAACTTGCCAACTATTTTTTACGCATTGATCAAAGCCCTCCAACTATAACTTAAAACAAAAACCTGGCTAACACTGTAAACATTTGTTATTGAATTTAACTTAAAAAATTCATATTTGGCTTAGCTAAAAAGCCATAGCCGAAGTTTAAGCTATGGTCTCAACAGCAATACAACAAAAGAGCCATCTCTTAATCGATTCATGGCTTAAGCAGAATTTGTGCCACAGTTTTTATATTCAAAAAACTGTCGAAATAAGTGAAAATGAAAAATTCTTGGTTTCAGGTACCTGAATTAACAAGGCACAAATTTATCAGTCCCGATCCCATAGTAAAATCAAAATCAATTATTTTTAAATGCGAAATGATATAATTAAAGACCATGGGATATGGAAGTAATAATGATAGTTGCACTGAAATTAGCCAATGCCCTACTAAGTAAATATCTGAAAATCGTGAATTCTTCATTTTCACTTTGTAATGCTCAAATAAGGAAATAAAATTACTTCCTGTAATAATATTAAAGCTCTAAAGATTTGGAAGAAAGAGAGTATGATCAAAAGATTAGTCAAAATGAATGTAAATGTGATTAGATAAAAGGCAATAAATTTTGTAAATATAAATGTCTAAAAAGTATAAAAAAAGCAAATTTGAACAATTAATAAGATAAATCATTATCAGGTTATAATTAATTTGATAAGATTCTTTCTACCTATTAATAAACATGAAATAGTGTTAGTAGTTCATAATAAAATAATAAGAATATAATCTGAAAATTTTATTTAACTTTTCAAATCATTCGCCCTCTATTTGCAAAACCCACAGAGACAAAAATCTATTTACTATAAACATACCTATATTTAAGATTCATGCTATACAAATATATATCAGTCCAGAAACAGATGAAATCACAACTGATAGTACAGAGTCTTTCCAATTCCCATCTGGTTTTACCTGTCCTAACATGAAGCTTTATGATTAATGCTGGACAGAATTTTGGCATACTCTAAATAAAGGAACAGGCAATAGATATGCTGCTAAATGCTTCACTGTAATATTGAACTAGCTGGCAGGCCTAAAAAACTTTATGCTCATGTTCTTATATGCAATAGTTGGCCTGTTACAAAAAAAGGTTTCTATATTAAAAATACTATCACTTCTACTCCCAGTCCTTCCAAAAAAATCAAGAGTTCAATATCTAATCAAAGGCCGCTTATGTAGGTGATTGTATATAGTTGGGGTTTATCATAAAATTCTGGAAGACAGATTTCTGAAAGGACCTAATGCTGACAAAGTTAGCCAGAATTAGTTATAATGTTGGCAAATTTATTTAGTATTATATTCTTTCAGGAAAATAGTTTTTAGGATTTTGTTGTAGAATCATATAGTTGTAACGCAATTTTTTTTTTTTTTTTTTTTACCAATACAATCATATGTAATATGGAGGGATAGTACCATTCAACTTTTTGGTGCGCTATTAATATCTATCTCACTAATAATAAATTCTTGTAGTATCGTTGATGCTACTGATAATTCATCTTCTCCTGTAATAAAACGTCAAGAAAGTTTAGCAAATTGGTGTATCAAACCAATTACACAAAATAAGCAACCAGAAATTAATAAAAAACTTCTTAATGCTATAATTTATGGTAATCTTCTTTTTAAAATCGTTGAAAATCCTTATTTTCTCGATTTTCTCAATGAATTAGCACCAAACTATAACCCTCCTTCCACTAGAATATTGCATACTGAAGTTTTTAATAGTTTATTTTCATCCTATTTAAGTAAAAAGTTCAAAATGTTCAAATCTCTTGCTGATATTACCATTGTCTTAGATGGATGGCAAGATATATCGAAAAACTCAATCTATGGTTTTATGGCTTTAAAAGAAGAGCAAGAACATGTGTTAGATATTGTTAATTTATCTGCAAATAGACATATGGCAACTTTTCTTAAAGAACAACTTGAAAAGGTTCTTCATTCATGCTCCATATCTGTCAATTCCTCTATCATTGTATGCATAACCAATAATCCTGCTGTTATGGTTTAGATGAGAAATGATTTTAAAAATGAATATCCAAATATCATCCCTGTTCGTTGCTGCCTTCACGCTTTTAATTTACTTGCGAAAGACATTTCTTCCTTTTCCTCTTTATTATCTGTTATTAAGAATAATCAAAAGCTTGTCAATTTTTTCACATCATCTTATATCTGGAACAGAACATTACAAGAATGGCAAAAAAAAGAAAGAGTAAATTATATACTTACAATATTTTGCAAAACTAGGTGATATTCATTTGTAAAAGTTTGTCTTGAAGTAAAAGCTTTTGAAAGGGGATTTTATAAGTGTATTAAGCTTAGTAGAACTAGCAATTACCTAACTATTAGAATAGAAATTCAAGATATAGTTACTAATCATCACTATTTTGCAAATAATGATACATTATTGAAAATGCTCATTCCTGTTATAGATGCTATTAGCCATCTTAAATCAAAAGATGCAACATTAGGTGATATATTTAAAGAATTAATAAATATTCATTACACTGCTTCTACAACAAATCTTCTAATAGACGGGTTAAAAAATCATACCTTGTTAGCTATTGACAAATGAGTGTGTAAATTCTCAGATATAATTTATTTTGTTGCATTTTTTTGTTATTGGGTTATAAACAAGTTGCAATTTCAAAAAAAATATTAGAAGATTTAATTATCTGTACATCTCTAGAATTGGTAAAAAATTAGAGTTTCGATAAAAGAGAGACAACTCTTCTGTATAAAGAACTTATAAATTATAAGAATGGTGATGCTCCTTTTAATAATCAAAAAAATCATAAAAATACTAATTCTAAGGATTTCTGAACTAGATTTACTGGAGGTTTTCTACTTCTTTGATGTTTTGCTATAAAAATATTTGTGATTGTTCCACATGCTGCAGCTGTTGAACGTTTATTTTCTAGCTTGGGGTTGGTAAAAACCAAGTTATGAAACAGGATGTCTTCTGCTATAACAGGGATGCTTGGAAAGCTCTGCCATGACCTTCAACAAGAATTACCTAAAGTACTAAAAAAGAAATCTAAGGATGATCATGCCTTTACAAAAAGTGATGTTGAAAACATAGATAAAGATCTTTTTTTTGAGGAGAAATTTAATGAAAATGAAGAGCTTCTACAAATTAATGATGAAGCAGTGAATATAGATATAAAGGATGAGCTGGCAATAGAAAAATTTTTTGATATTAAAATGTTTGAACAAAACTTCAAGAAAATGGATGAAGATGATTCAATTATTTATTCACAAAGACCTACCATTAGAACTGACGAAGACTGGTCAGTTAACGATATTATTCACCACTTTAATATATGATAAAATTATATGTAAGCTTTTTCATTTAATTATATCTGATATATATATTACCCTAACAAAAGTTAATAAATATAAAAAAAATCATATTTTTTTGCCAGGATAGTGTATAAAAAGTCTTATAATCATAGTGACAACTTTTACAAATGCTTCTTTAGAACTCTAGAGATCGGAATTGTTCCTTATGGAGCATTTAGTATAAATATGCCATGCCATTCTAAAAACTATAAATTTTGTATAAAAAAGTTCTAAATTTA
Organism: Racocetra fulgida; assembly: GCA_910592135.1. NCBI lineage: Eukaryota > Fungi > Glomeromycota > Glomeromycetes > Diversisporales > Gigasporaceae > Racocetra > Racocetra fulgida. Next base: position 13,102 of record CAJVPZ010000594.1, on the reverse strand, counting down.
TTAAACCTCAGTGCTTTGAGATAAAAATAATATCTAGCAATATATAATTATTATTATTACCTTGCAATTATAGACAATATTATCTTTATATAAAATAATTCAAAATAATTAGTACTATAAATTCATGATCGATTAGTCAAAGAGAAACTAAATGAATAAGTTTGAACATAGTTACGAGCTACTGATTCTAGCTCAAAAAGAGCTTCAAATTTTAACAAGCAAAAAAATTGTAGCATAGTACATATCTGAATATAAATTTGATATATGATTCATTCTATTCTATATATATCGATATGTATATTACTTACAAGTGGCATGCCTTATAACTATTTTGGTTTTGGGCATGCCCGTAACTACCATGCCACCCACCCTAGTTAAAAGGCATTATTAGTATCAAAGTACTATAATGTGCTATATAAATGACCCAGGTCTGTTATATTCTACTAATTTTCAAACCTATATTTAGACCCGAGGTCTTTTGTATGAATGTGAGTATAATAATTGGGGTTTATTCTATTTTTTTATTTTTTCTTAGTATTTTTTCTATTTGTATACCTGGATCTTTTATATTTTACTAAAATTTTATTCTGTATTATAAATCTGAGTCTAATTCATAAGAAATCTGATATATAGGGTGATCTTTTATATAGCACATTACAGTATTGTTTAAACAGATTTTTTCAGTCAAAGCACATTACCTAATTGTATTGTCCTTTGGATATACTCAGTTGCTTAATTCAAACATCTATCAATTTCATATTTACTAAAGTAAATAATCTGTTTTGAAAAATAATCAACCTAATTTAGAAGATAAACAATATTAACTGTTTTAGAAAATTACATATCGATCTTTTGCAAAGATAAGCTAAGACACCTACTTTTTGACAAAATTTTATTAAAAAAGTGATGGACCAATGAAACTTTGTGAGTTTTTCTTTATAAGTTTTAAGGTTATATAGAGACTATCTCTAGTTTTTTTAATATGCTTAGTGTTGATCTAGTTATTCTGTATTCCTAGAATATCTTTCTAGTTTAGATACCAAATATAATAAAGGAGTCTACCAAAAAGAAAAGTTTAATACTACAAAAACTATCCAAAGTCAGTTTTACACTTTTGGTACTTTGTTAACAATACACCTACTTATATAAGACCAAATATATTATCACCTTTGATATTTTCTATAATGTTTTTCTGTAGTTTAGTTTTTTGGAGTTGTTGATTAGAGGATTGTCAGAAAGAGATAATATTATTGTATAATTAACTACTCTTTTTACTAATGTTATACATATTGGAGTAGTTTAAAAAGTTAATAAGCTTGTATTTTGAGAATAAGCTATATATGTTGTCTTGTATATTAAAGTCTTTGAGGATTATTAGATAAAGATTTTGTTCAAATACTTGCTTAATCCAGTTAATAACTGTTTCTTGTATAATATTTCTTTTGTATAAATCAGTAAAAAAAAGTTAAACTAATATAATATAAAGTTTAACTTTTAAAAAAAAGATCAAGTGTACTTGTACTACTAGGATGTGTTTAATAGCTATGTATATGTGGTTTGAGATGATTGTAAATCATAAGAGTTGTTCTTTTGACTAAGGTCTCTGAGTTGACCTAGTAGTATATAAATTAGTTAGAGCAGTATTATTTATCATCTGATTTTTTTTTATAAGAAGCTTACTCTTCTCCCTCTTCTTAATATATATTTTGATCAGGTTCTTATATATAATTTTAAAATTTTTACCTTCCTCTCTTCTAAAAAATCATCTGGTTTTTGTCATGTACCTTATTGTTACAAAAAATAGATTAGGTTTGTTAGAGATTTTTGTTTCGATTATACTTGTAATAGTATTGTTATTATAGAAATAATAGTTTTGCTATATTTTTTTTTTAGTTACTGAATTAAAGCTTCAAACATTATAAAAGCAATATTAAAGTATAAATCTTTAATATGATTAGAGTATTGATAAGGGGCTGTTAGCGAGATTGTTATTTGCAGATGTGAAGACTAAGGTAGATGAACTAGGAGTATTGTAGTTAGAATTTTGTAAAAATGAAAGCAGATCTGCAGAAAAATGTTCAAATTCATCTGAGTTTGGTTCAGAAACTGTTAGTAATAGTATAGATGTTGTGAATAAAGTGTTTTTTAAAATCTCTATTAAGTTAAATACATTATAATGAAATATTTTTTTGGTTTTAATAGGCAGATCTAAATATTTAGTTATTAAAAATTGTTCAATTAAAATGTGGTTTGGAAGCAAAAATTGGTTGTAAGATAAATATACATATACTTTATTAGAAGAATAATTAATTGAAAAGTAATATTGTTATTAAATTTTTGGTTTTATAAATAATCTAAAAATGTTTTGTATTTAATTATAGAGTAGAATTAGTAGATTATAAAAGGAAAAATATGTTATTGCAAGAGTTAAAATCACAGGATTCTAAAGATGTTGAGTATGACTTCAATAGTTTTTCTTCTACAGGTTATTTATTTTTGTATTATAAGTTAAAAATTAGTAAATTTATTTTGATCTTTAGATGTTGCAAACTGTATAAAAAAAAAACAAAGTTTACTCAAATATAAATTCAAAATATTACTAATTTCTCAATAAAAATACTATAAAAATACTATAAAAACACAATATAATAATAGTTTATTATTCAAACTAGAAATCAGACAACTCTTTCTGATGATTATTTGTACCAACCTAACTTCAAAAACAAGTTAAAGACTCAAGCCTAAAAGTCAACAACAACTTGAAGTTTTCTTGATACAAATTGTTATCAACAAAATTTTTAAATGTAATATATCGAGAAGTAGATGTTTTGGATGGTTTACAAAGGAGTCAAGCCTGATTTTCTGCTACTTCTTGGATAGTCTCTCCTTTGTATTTAGCATCTAAACTGGAAGAGTCTCTGAGAACAGCAAGTATAAAGAAGACTTAAATTTGTTTGAAGATAGAAGATTATGAAGAACGCTTAGAACAATTCTTTAATTAGAAAACTCACAGAGACTTGATACTTCTTGCTGTTTTTTAGCTCTAAAATTTTTGATAAAAAGTGAAGAATTCAGCTTATTCTCTCCAAAAGATTAGCAATATTTATCACTTCCATATTAGAAAACTCTATATAATAATAAACAACATGTATAAAATAGACAGTGCTAGTGAATTTAGTAGCTAGTTGAGTATTTGGAAGAATACCTTATGTGTTATGTGTTGAGGACATACAAATATGTAATATTGTCATTAAATAGGTTATATGGAGATTTCAAAATTCTTATACTTTCGGATGAAGATATAGATCTAATTAAAAGAATAAAGCAAAATAAAAAGAGATATACAGGCATCCTCTAGTTGTCTATATATAATTTTTAGCCTTTAGCATAAGTTATAGTATATTTTATTTTAGGTTTAAATTTCTTGTCAAGATTCTTGCACTTAATAGTAAATTATTACTCTGTATAATTAAAAGTTTTCATCTGATTAAAGGGTGTGGTGACTTAAGTTGTCGCACCCCCAAGCGGCAGGACAAGAGTTCGAATCCCATTGGTGACGAAATTCGAATTTGTGGAAATGTATTATGGTAAAACTGTATGACATATTGATCAGGTAAGCACCTGTGACTTTGGTCTTACCAACTCATATTGAGAGGTTGTGGAATGTAGTGTAACATATGAGTTACACGAAATCCGAGTGAAGTAGCCAAATAAATTCAAGGGATTGGGGAATACGGAAGCCCGCTTGGGAAGTCCCTAGTAGAGAGGTAGCACAGATCTTCGATGGCGCTATGTAAAGAATTATCATCTGGAGAATTGGACACCGTAGTCAAACTGAACGAGAACTGAGTATTTGGCAAGCACTATATCAACCAGGCCGCTAGATCAGCCAGAGGAAAAAGTATTCATTCAGAATACCAGGGAACGCCCACTGGTCCCTCCCGGGCCATCTGGATTGGGAGTTTGGGGCACCAACGGTTGGCATCGTAGTACTGTTGATAGTCTATAAAGTGGGTGCTGGGGTTTGGGTGAACTTTGCAAGAGCACAGAGTAGGTAATAGTAGCGGAGGTAAAAAGCCGCAAGTACTTGGCCACGGCTTAGGCGTAAGTTACTGAAAATCTAGGTGATACATGTGTGGGACATGGACCGCTCTAGTAGGTTTACTATGAGGATAAAGTAGTCCTAAGGGGCCTTAGCGGCAGTTCCCTCTTTGGAGAGAATATCCCGATGGTGCTAAGTTGATCAGAGGGTTTAATTGGGTAACTCAAGTAATAGTGGGTTATAGGTATGATATCTAGTGTAGTTCATATGGGTTACATATGCAAGACTGTTTAAATAGACAACCAAAAGTTGTATATATAGCTAGTATGTATCCTCGTTAATATAACAAAGTCAGGGGTAGCCCTGTGGCTGCCCTAGTATTCGATCCAAAGTTTAATAAAACGTGTCAGAACTCAAAGTGGTCACCTTAACATTTAAAAAAAAAAGTTTTCGTCTGATTAGCAGGTTTTCTTCTTTTTAGCAATAGTTTTTCTAGGTTTTAGTTTAGTTTTTTTATATATTCCTTAGTATTAGTATTTATTTATTTTTTTTTTTTAAGTTTAAGATAATCTCTTGGTCACTGTCCTTTTATTCAATTATTATTAACTTTTACAGTATAGAATCCCATATTGTACACATATTTGAAGAGTACAACTAGCTATATATACAACTTTTGATTACTTATTTAAGTAAACATCTGAAGGTTCTACACTAGCTGCTATACCTATAACCCTACTGAGTTACCTATTTAAACCCTCTGCACCTATATTAATCCTCTAACCAAATGAGAATATATTAGTATCCTTTTATTTTCGAATTCACAATTTAGGACTTTAAGACAAGCTTATCTATAGGAGACCTTTGTCCTCAAAATAAACCTGCTAGTGCTTTCCATATCCACAATCTGACTAACCTAGGCTTTGGTAACTTATACTGAGTCTAAGAACAAGTACTTGCAAGCTAAAGCTGCTCTATTACCTACTTCTGCCCCTTATAGAGTTCACCCAAACCCCAGTACCCACTTTACAGATTATCACCAATACCTAAGTTCTGTCAATAATCTAAACTCCCAATTCAGATAGCATGGAAGGGCTGTGACTTGCTCCTGGTCTCTACGGTTGGGTCCTTTTCTTCTAGTTATTCGTCTGATAGCCTGGTTGGTATAGTGTCTTGCCAAACACCGGTCCTTATCCAGATTACTGAAATCAGTATCTGGATCTCTTAGATAGGGGTCATCTAAAGCAAAGCAAAATCACGTGACACTCATGATAATTGGCCAAAATCGAAAAGTGATAATTGATCAGAAAAAAAAAATCCATATCTATTTTTTTAACTTCAAATGAAGATATCTCTGCAACCACTTAGTAGAATTTGATGAAATTTTTTTTTTCTAATTCTGTGAATTTGTAGAAACAAAATAAAAAAATTTTCTTAAAATTCTACTAGGTGGTTGCAGAGTTATCTTTATTTAAAGTTTTAAATACTAATTAAATAGAAGCTGTGCTGAAACTATTTTGAACTTTAACCGAAAATCACCTAATAGAATTCAATAAAAATTTTCTTATTTTAATTCTAAGAATCAGTAAAATTAAAATTAAAAAAATTTAATTGAATTCTATCAGGTGGTTGCTGAGATATCTTTGTTCAAAGTTTTAAACATCTAACTAAATAGAAGCTGTGCCAAAACTATTTTGAACTTTGAATGAAGATATATCAGCAACCACCTAATAGAATTCAATAAATTTTTTTTTATTTCAATACTAAGCATCAGTAAAATTAAATTAAAGAAAAATTAATTGAATTCTATTAGATGGTTGCTAAGATATCTTCGTTCAAAGTTTTAAATGCTAACTAAATAGAAGTTGTACCAAAACTATTTGAACTTTAAACAAAAATATCTTAATAATCACCTAATAGAATTCAATAATTTTTTCTTATTTTAGTTCTAAGAATCAGTAAAATTAAAATTAAAAAAATTTAATTGAATTCTATCAGGTGGTTGCTGAGATATCTTCATTCAAAGTTTTAAACGTTTAACTAAATAGAAGCTGCACCAAAACTATTTTGAACTTTGAACAAAGATATATTAGCAACCACCTAATAAAATTCAATAAATTTTTTTTTATTTCAATACTAAGAATCAGTAAAATTAAATTAAAGAAATATTAATTAAATTCTATTAGGTGGTTGCTAAGATATCTTTGATCAAAGTTTTAAACGCTAACTAAATAGAAGTTGCGCTAAAACTATTTTGAACCTTGAATGAAGATATATCAGCAACTATCTAATAGAATTCAATAAATTTTTTTTATTTTAATACTAAGAATCAATAAAATTAAATTAAAAAAAAATTAATTGAATTTTATTAGGTGGATGCTAAGATATCCTTGTTTAAAGTTTTAAACATCTAACTGAATAGAAGCTGCACTAAAACTATTTTAAGCTTTGAACGAAAGTATCTCAACAACACCTAATAGAATTTAAAAATTTTTATTAAATTTATTATACAATTACTAACAAAATTTAAATAAATTAATAGATATTTGACTCAAATAATACAAAGAATTAAATATACTCAGATAAGTATTTTTTATTTGTAATTATTTACAATTTTATATTTGGCACATTTATATTAATTGATCTAATTTCTTCTATTTATTACTATGGCCTTATAAAGAGATTTGCTTGTTATTTACTCATCATTTATTGTTCTGATCCATAGAACTATTTCGCCCATCCACCTATCCAATAGGTAGTACTATTTGATTTTTTTTGCCTACTTACCTACTCAGCTAGTACTAAAATTTATTATTTTAATTTATTTATTTATTTATTTATTTTTGCTCAATTACAGTTTAGACCTATAGAACTGGTTTGTCATCCATCTATCCAGTAAATAATTCCTTTAATTGTTAATATTTAAATGATCAAATTGTAAAAAAAAAGAATCTACAGAGGCTTCAAACATCGAACAAAAGTCTCAGTTCTCTTAACATTTCCATTTGCTACAGCATGCCAATATTTATTGTGCACTTTTTTGTTTAATTAATTGATAATAAGCTTTAAATTTTTTTCTTTTTTTTGTTGTTCAGTTTTTGCTACTTCTTAAATTACTAATTCATAACGCTCATAAACTTCAAATCTGTTCTCTTTGAACATTTCCTAGAATGTTTTCTATATATCAGCCGTTAGTAGCTTTATAGCTCCATATGAGTATTCATGAAAAATATGCCTACAAGGCAACAAGTAACGGTTGTGAAATAAACAGTGACACTCTAGAGAAGTTAAACCCGATGCATATTTTTCTTTTTCAAGTTTACGCATAACAGCACAGACTTTTTTCACTAATAGTTGCTGAAAAAGGTAAGGAAACTTATAAATTTTCTTAAGCATATTACTCTTTTCACTATATGTGGATACTTTTTAATACAAAAGTCAAATGTAGTGCTTTCAGAGTCAGATTGTTTTTTATTATCAAGAATGACGATATTATGGGCCACACTTAAATAAAAAAAATGATTAGAAAATGAAAATTTTGTTTTAAAAACTTTAATCATAATATAGTAATAAATTACACAAAGCTAAATTTTCATTTTGTATAGTCGCCAACCCAAATTCAAATAAAATTAAAGCTAAAATCGATTTAAACAAACAAATTATAACATACCTATTAATCTATAAAAGGAAGATGTTGCTCTTTTTAATTCGCTATGATAGAATTTTAACAAATTTGTAGAGATAACTTGCAAAAGCAAGGAAAAATGTTAATGTGTCTACAAATCTCACTTCTAGGTATTTTTTTATAGTTCCTTTTAATATAATTCTGGATAGTAGGGACCTTGCTACAATTAATAGCATCTTAAACAAGCTTTTTGCAACTGATTTTTGTTCTTTTATACAGTATATTGCTGCAATCATAATATTCCGAGATTCTTTTTTATAGATCTTTGTTAACCAAAACCTTCATTATATAAACAACACAGAGGATTATTTCACATTTTTGTTCACCAGCATTTATCCTAGCAAATGCTTTAACACCTTTTTCCTCAATACTACTTTGGTCTGAAAGTATATATCAGTGAGACCAGCTACAAAACTTATTACGTATTATTTTCAATGCCTCACTAATGATATCACTATCTTTGATGCTAACAAAAAAGTGTGCACTAGTATCCCAGCAACCATAGGTATTACGAATATATAAAGTGAAAAGATGCCAATTGCATCTATTGGTTTTATGGATAGAATTGATAAGCGTCAACTATCCATAATACTAAAGCTTTTTTAACTGCACAGGATGCATAAAGACCATACCCTTATTGTTCTGTTGAGGAACTCAAAAGTTCTTAACCTGATATTCTTGCTTTATTAAAAATGATATAGAATCCAAAAGATCCATCTTTAAGCTAGAATCACTAACAAGGTGGGTTTGTATTGGCCTATGTACTTTATTCTTAATATTAGATACTTCTTTCTTTTTCAATTTATACATACTTGGTCTGAGACCTAGCTTAATTGTTGCATACTCTTTAATAGTGACAGTAATCACCAGAGGTGAATAATTTTTAGCAGCTTCATGCTCAACAAGAGTCCGAATTGCTTGAGAACATTTGATTCTATCTGCTTTCTTCAAGGAATATACATGGTTTAGTAAATTTTTATAATGTTTAACTTTCACTTTACTTGATGAATACAATCAGAATACTTTTATTTTTGCTTCACATAATCCTGATAGTTGTATTTTCATTAATCAGTGCTTTTTTATAGGAATATTTTCTTTCTGGCAGGTGCTTGAATCTCGATGCTTGTTGAAACGACAGGTAAAAACCTTAGAAATATTACTATTTATGCTTTTATATGTATTCTATTGTATTCAAACGTTAGATATCAAAGGCTATCAAATATTGTTGAAGTCATCTATTAGAATTTCTAAAGGAATATTTATGTCAAATAGAAGGTACTGTTTTTCATTTGAATCAAGGTTTAAAATTAATGCAGCTTCTGAAGAAGCCATATGAAATAAGTTTATATTGTTTAAATTTGCTCACAATTTATAATATAAAGGAAAAAATATATATATATAAACTATATATAAGTTTATATAAAAAAAAACAAAAAAAAACAAAAAAATGAATCAAATGTCTTGTTTGTTTTAAAGTATTGTTAAAGAAAACCATCTTTTTGATGGCTATGCAAAACTTATACTACAGTTTTAAAGTGCCTTTATGATTGTTTGTTTAAAAAAAAAGTATAAAAAAAAAAAAAAAAACTGTATAGTAGGTCAAAAAAAAAAAAACCACAAAGAGGTCAAAATTTAAAGTCAGAAAAGAGATTCAAAGAAACAAGGCTGAAAACAAAGCCAAATAATGATGCAACAGCTTGGTTAGAACTTGCTTTAGCATTAAGGTTTTGAGTTAGAATAACAAAATCTAAAGTCTTACTATTTCAGTATTTGGCTGACAAATCAATAATATACAGTCAATTATAATTATCGTATCATCTGGTCAATAAAATTTCATATGTGATTCTGCTTTGCTTTAGCCATCCCCCTTAGATAGCCTTTTATGTAGTATTATCAAATATCTGTACTACCTCTCTACTTGGACTTGCTAAGTAGGCTTCTGTGTGCCACAATACCTGGATTTACACAGCCATTTCACTCAAGTTTTGTATAACTCATACATTATACTATAGTTCTACAGCTTCCTAATAACTTTAGTATAACTAAGTTTACAGATCTGATGATTTATCAGATTACACACAGTCTGCTGTAACACATTCTGTAAAATTCATATTTCATCGTTAGTAGGATTTAAACTCATGTTCTGCCGCTTGGGGGGTGCAACAACTTGACCACTTTATTAAGTCACCACACCTATATCTATTTTTTTTTAATATATTAGTTTTTATTATATACATTTTTTTTCATTCCTTATTATTTTTTTTCTTTTTTCCTTCTTTATAATAAAGTGTTATCAGTTTGGCAGCATTCTATTGTAAAGTGGAAATCTTGATAAGATGATACAACAGTCAGCCAAAGAATTTGGAGAAAATAAGTCTAGAGTAAGTTCCAAATCTCTGGAAAAGGCTAATTGTTTGCTAGGCAGGTTGCATTTGGGCAAAACACAGCAGTTTAATAGTTCACTATAACTGCAAATAGATGTTACAGTATCTGTAAAATATGCTAGAGGTGAGTTTATCTTTTGATTAAAAACACTTATAGATTTAGATTTCTTCATATATCAATATAAGAATGAAAGTTTGTTCTTATAATAAAGTAAACAGAATTGCTGAAGGAAAAAAAATAACAGTTTATTATTAAGAAAATATAAGATAATAAGGCTTTAATACAAGAAAATAATTAAAAGAAAAAGTTAAATATACTTAAAAATAATATAAATAATTATACATTAGATATTTTTCTACTTTGAGAAAAAAAACAAAGTTAAAATATATTTTGATAATATTATATTTTTATTTTTAACTTTTTTTTAATATTAAGGTGACTACTTTGGGATCTGACATGTTTTATTAAACTTTGGTTCAAATGCCAGAGCAACTACATAAGCTACCTCTAACTTTGTTACATTAATAAGAGTATAGTTGGCTACATATATAATTTTAGTTATATTTATTTAAGAGCTTCGCTATACATATTACTGTCTATAGTTATTTGCTACTTGCTATACCTGAGATCTGCTTGTAAATCTTCTATTTAAACTCTCTAATCAACTTAGCAATTACAGTACGACTTCCTAAAAGCTATTTACCTGACTGGCCACTTACCCGACATTACAAAGGTAACAAATTGCTAAAAATATATACCTGCAGCTAATCAAATGCTAACTCTAACCCTATATGATATCAGGTAAGTGACCTGTTAGGTAAATAACTTTCGGGAAATTAAGCAACAACTAACTTAGCATCATTAAATATTCTTCTCAAAAAGAAACTGCTGCTAAAACTCTTTAAAACTACTTTATTCTTGTAATAAATCTACTAGAGTAGTCTATATTCTATATATATATCATTTAAATTTTTGATAATTTATGCCTAGGCTATGACCAAATACTTGTAGTATTTTATTTTTACTACTGTCATTTACTCCTTGCCTTTGCAAAGTTTATCCAAACCTCGGCATCTACTTTATAAACTATTAACAGTACTTCAATGCCAACTATCAGTATGCTAAACTTTCAATCCAGATAGCCCAGGAGAGACCAATAGACATTCACTAATATTCTGAATGAATTCATTTTCTTCTAGTCATTTGGTGGCCTGGTTGGTGTAGTGCTTTTGCTAAACACTTAATCCTCATTTAGTCTACTTTTAGTGTTCAGTTCTTCAAATAATAATACTATATGTAGTGTCATCAAAGATCTGTACTACTTTTCTACTCAAAACTTCCTAAGCGAGCTTTTGTATCCCTTAATCTCTTAGATTAATTTGGCTGCTTCACTTGGAATTTGTATAATTCATATGTCACACTATGTTCTACAACCTTCTAATACAAGTTAATAAGACCAAAGTTACAAGTGCTAACCCAATTGATATGTTATATAGTCTGCTATACACATTCTATAAATTCAAATTTTGTTGTCAATGGAATTTGAACTCTTGTTCTGCTGCTTGGGAGTGCGATAACTTATCAACTTCACTAAGTTACTACACTTACTTAATATTATATTTTTATATAATATTATTATATAATAATACTATATAATAACAATATAAAATAATACAATAAAATAATACTATAAATCATTGTATAGTGATTAAATTATTGTAATAATACTATATACTATTATCTAAGTTATTATAATATAATAATAATACTAAAAATAGTTATAATAATAATAATGTTATAAGATATTATTATAAAATAATATTATAAAATAACACTATATACAACTCTTCTCAACGATCTCTTGGTCAACAATAAAATAAACCAAACTACAGAAAAATACTATAAGAAAGCAACAAAGTAGATACAACAATACTCTTGGTCTATATAAACAAACTTGCTATTAACAAAGCTACCATATATATGAAACACTAAGAAGCAGATGTATAATAAAAAGTGGGCTGTGCCTTTGGGTCAAGCTTTTTAGTAAACTCCCTTATACTTTTGGTATCCAAACCAGAAAGATTATTCTGGAAGCAATGTTTCTGTAAGTTTTTGGTCAAGAATATCTAATGGAAACTGAGGAACTGAACTATACAACTGTAAAATTTACAAGAAGAACCTCATATACTTTTATTGGCCCACTACTTTTTTTCAAAGAAATTTTTGTAAAAAGTGAGTGATTTAGTTATTTTCTCCAAAAGATCAACATCACATGTATCAAAACAGTCAGTATTGTTTATTTACTAAATCAGTATAATGGTACAACAAATACATTAAGGTATATGTCTCAAATATAAAAGCTGATCAAACAATGTTTTAAAACTAATCTGGATCAAGTACTAATCTCTCTATCTAATCTGGTTGAAAAAGTGTTTATCTAATAGTGTTGTTGATATTAGAAAAGAAGCTATTTGAAGTATAACTTTACAACTATCGATTCAATTAAGATGAAATTACTATCATTAGAATTAGCTATCAATATGAACCTAAAGGTGGTGAGATCATTTAAATCTAATCACAGAGAGCCAAGATATTATTAAAAATGTGATTTGACTAAGTGATTTATATATAGATCACATGTATCACAATCTGATTAGCTGATGATCTAATACGTGAAATGTTTTACATATAGCATATCTATTACATATCATATTTGTAGCATTTATATTACTTATTTTACTTTTTTTTTTTAATGTTAAGGTAACCACTTTGGAGTCTGGTACATTTTATTGAACTTTGGATTAAATGCTAGGGTAACCATATGGGCTACCCTAACTTTGTTACATTAATAAAGATATATTCTAGTTATATATACAACTTTTGGTTGTCTATTTAAGCAGTCTTGTATACAGTATATAACCCATATGAACTACACTAGATGTCGTATCTGTAACCCACTATTACTTGAGTTACCCAATTAAACCCTCTGATCA
>CAJVPZ010000593.1:0-18199 GCA_910592135.1 Racocetra fulgida | reverse complement strand
AGTAAAGACGTGTCCCCTTCCGATCTAAAACTGTAATATTACGTAATATTACAGTTTTAAAAATTTGCTTATGTAGTATTCTATTATTTGTCTTTTACTCTATAGCACCTTTTGCTTTTAATAAAACACAGTATAAATTATATTAGCTGATAGTATAGTCATAGTTATCAAACCAAAATTAGTAAGTGGGAGAAAATCATTACAGTAATAGTAAAATTCACTTTAGTAACTTTAATGGATTTAGTAGATTTCGCGAATTTAGTGGATTTAGTGAATTTAGTTGCTTTAGTGGTTTTTACGCTTTTAGAAACTTCTACAGAATTATAACTTAGTTAGATAATTTATATTGTACAAAGTAATGTTGTAAAAACTATAAAAATGGTGCTTATCTACTCTGATAATAAAGAAAGCTCAGTGAGTTTCAAACATATCTGATAACCTTTGAGTCTTTAAAACCTTTGAAATTAGCATAGAAGTGTTCGTTGGTAAAGCCTTAGTACTCTTGTTGTTAAGAAATCATTCGTCTGTTTCAAATTTTCTTGACCCTATGACTATCATCTATTAAATTGTCAAATTTAGTAAAAAAAAGACTATATTAGTAATACAAGTCCTTATATAATAAAATTGCCTCTTGATTAAGTTTGTAATCAATGACATTGTTTTTAATTTGTGACCCTGTGATATCATGACTTTGTACCATATTCCAATTGGCTAGTTTTGATTACAAGACCCCAACGCAGTACTTACAAAAAGAAGAATTTAAAGTATTAATGAAAGTGTTAAGAAAAGCAGAGTCCTTATTAGAGAAAGATCAAATCATACTTATCTAAGCTTAACACTACTTCTAAATATCTAATACACCCTAGTTACTCGGACTAAGTCTTTTCCTGCCTTACTTGTTGTCTTACCAATATCAGGGTTTGGTTAAAGTAACTTTAGTGTTCTGGATAAAGTTTTTAAGTTATTATTAGTATTTTTGAAGTATTGAGTTATTATATATATATTAGCCTAGTAGATTTTCTGACACAGCTCACAAGCTCACACTTTTATATTTGGTGATGACTGTGAGATTGAACTTCCCTAATCACCTTATTTATAACCCTATTCTAACCTAAATTAAAACCCATTTACATTTAAAAAAAAAATAGAAGATTTATTATTTGAAGACAAACATATTGTCGAAGAAAACAGGTTTCAAGACCAGGATAATCAACTAGTTAACCAAAACCCAACTAATGACCTTCTTAAAGAAATAGCCCAAGCTTTTAGAGAAGTTGCTATATACAACATTCCCCCAATTAATTGTGAAAATAATTGGGTTCACATTAAAGTCTTTAAGGGCAAGGAAGATAAAGACCCAGTTAAATGGGTTGAAGCTTTTGAAAGAGCTGTCGATGCTAACATTTGAACCCTGGCAAGGAAAATTAAAATCACATTAGGACACTTGTCAGGGATTGCTGCCAGCTGGTATAATGATCACAAAAAAATTTCCTTCTATAGGATGATAAAACCAACCCCAATAACAGCTTTGTCCAAGCCTTCACCAAATATTTTGTGACTCCTGAACGTAAACACCAGTGGCAATTAGAATTAAACACCTTGGTTCAAAAAGAAAGAGAAAAGGTTGATCAGTACACCTACCAGTTCAAAAGGTTACATAGAAGGGTAGACCCAGACTATAAGCTGCCTAATGCATATGTGGTTAGAATGTTTTTGGAGAGCCTTCATGATAAAACAGCTGTGCTAATGTTTCTTGAAGACTTCGAAAAGTTGGATGATACAATCGCGAAAGCCCTTAAAATTGAAGCTAGAACCTATTATAAAAATAAAGTTAGTATAAGTGAGGCTACTAACAAACTAATGGATGACCTAACCCAGCGAATGCAGCAAATGGCGACAAATTATGAGCAATTGATCATCACTCTGGCTGCTAGAATCAAAAGTCGTCTCATCCAGCCTCAAAATAATCAAAATAGACCCTAACAGCCTCGCTCAACAAACAATGATAATATTGTTTGTTATAACTGTGATGAAAGAGACCACATTGCTCAAAATTGCCTTTTTGAATAATATCAAAACCCTGGAAGAGTTTCTGTAATCAATAATGAAGACGCAGCCCATTCAAGTGTTAATTTGTGGGACATTTTTACCCAGGGGTCTGAAAAAGAGGTAAAAGCCACCTTACAACCCGATCACCAACTCTATGCCATAAAGAGGCAAGAAAGACCTGATGCAGAGACCAACCCTAATTAAAAAGAAAAATTAAAAAAAAGGGTAGCCTCGGAGCAAAATCAGGAACTCCAACCAACTCATTCTGTCCCTATGGATGAAATTATTCAAGAAGACAAAAATCTGAAAATAAAAAGTAATAGACATTAGTACACAAAAAAAAAAAAAAAAAAACAAGCGCAGAATACTAAAATATTTTCAAGATACTTATCCAAGCTGAGATAACTAGAAATTGCAACATTTAGGACCATAAGACTAAAATCTAACATTAAAACCAATTCAGTCCAGGAATCACAAACAAATAAATTCAGAATTATCAGAAATGATTCCCAAAGAATAGAACTGAAAATACAAAAGAATCATATAAGTTTATCAAAGCAACTTGCATTAAGAAAAATAAAGGAGAAAAGAAACCAAACACCTATTTTACCAATAAAGCTCAAAAAAAAAAAAAAAACCACAATAAAAGTAATCCAGTTCAGGTCGTGGTATCCTGGCATTAAAATAAATAAAATCAGATAGATCAGCAACAATATATAACCTTGGAGAATTTTATTCTACACAGGCAATACCCACCTAATTATAGCAAAGATCAATGCTGAAAATTAGAATCGCAAAGAAAGTTTTTCATTATTAAGAATAGGGAGTTGTATAAAAAGGGTCATCAAAGCATTACAACTTACTAAAAGTACTAAGAAAAGGCAAAATTGAACCAATATTGGCCTTAGTTTACGATCATTCAATGGAATGACATTTTGGAACTGAAATAATGTTTAATAAGCTTTGCAATTGCTATTACTGGCCTCAAATGTATAACCATATAAGGGAATATGTCAAAACATGCAATAACTGTTAAATGCAGTGCAATAGAAAAGCAAAAGAACCATTGCATCCAATACCTGCAGTAGCCCCATTTTATAGAATAGATATAAACATAGTCGAACCTTTATCAATAATACTCAGATTAAATAGATATATTGTAGTAGCTGACAAAATGGCCAGAAGTGCGTATCATTCCTAGAGAAACAGCAGAAGAAGTGGTGAAGTTCATCTATGAAAATATAGTATGTAGGCACAGTTGTCTAAATATCATACTATCAGACCATAGATCTCATTTTCAAAATTGCGTAATTGACGAATTACTTGCAGCTTTAATGGTTAAACACCATTATTCAACCCATACTATCCCCAGACTAATGGACTTGTTGAACACTTCAATAAGACCCTATACAATGCAATTTCGTGATTAGTACTAAATGTAACAGATTGTGATTTATTAATCTCACCAATACTGTTTGCATATCAGATAGCAAAACAAGCTTCCATCCAAGAAATGTCTTTTTACTTGGTATATAGGCAAAAAATCAGGTTACCTATATATTCTAGTGAGTCACCAGAATTGCTTAATGGGACCATTATTTAACAGATGTATGAGATCGATCATGATCTACATAAAGGCTATGAACAAGCACTGCACCAAATTCTAGAAACACAAGAAAAACAGAAAGAGCAGTATGATCGACAGATCAAAGCCATCCCTGACTTCTCTATAGGAGACAAAGTTCTTATTAAAAATTTAAAAATATTAGGAATGCGAAGCCACATGTTCAAACTGAAATGAAAAGGACTATACTACCTATATGATATCCTTCAAAATAGTGCTTACAAATTATGCAAATTAGGTGGAAAAGTATTCAAAGAGCCTGTTAATCAGAAATAGATGAAGCCTTATTATGAGCGAAATGTATAAATAAAAAAAAAAAAATTTTTTATTTTTACTTACAAAAAATATCCAACATCATTGCTATTACCCAAATCTAAACTGACTTAACTTCTCTTAATTCCATGTTTGTGACTCCTACATCTTGCCTTTTCATTGATGATTATAACATTATTACAAAAGCTATTATAGCTTATCATCAAATGATTGAGAGCTATTCAAATTAAAAATTGAATTAAAATCTTAGTCCATACTTATTACTTAGGCTCAGTCTTAGACGTAGCACCAAAAAGTCAACTTACCAACCTCTAGAATATGTTCTCATAGCACTATTTTATCGGGGCCACCAGAACTTACTACCTTTTCGAACAATTGGGTGTGAAACAACTGTATCGTACCTCTTACACCATACTCAACATGATTCAACTATTGACTAATGATGATTTTCAGTTATTACTGTAATAGTAACACTCGTAGTACTTGTGTATAAGGGTAGAAGAACTGTGAAAGGCCTGAGTCACCATCCAAATCATTTTTTTTATTTATGTTATTTTATGTTCTTTCTCTTTTCTTTTAGTATTCTATTATTTGTCTTTTACTCTATAGCACCTTTTGCTTTTAATAAGACTTAGTATAAATTATATTAGCTGATAGTATAGTCATAGTTATCAAACCAAAATTAGTAAGTAGGAGAAAATCCTTACCATAATGGTAAAATTCACTTTAGTAGCTTTAGTGGATTTAGTGGATTTCGAATTTCATAGATTTAGTAGGTTTAGTCGCTTTAGTGGTTTTCACACTTTTCAAAACTTCTACAGAATTATTACTTAGTTAGATAATTTATATTGTACAAAGTAATATCGTAAAAACTATAAAAATAGTGCTTATCTGCTTTGAGAATAAAGACAACTCAGTGAGTTTCAAACATATCTGATAACCTTTGAGTCTTTAAAACCTTTGAAATTAGAGTAGAAGTGTTCGTTAGTAAAGTCTTAGTACCCTTGTTGTTAAGAAATCATTTGTTGGTTTCATACTTTCTTGACCTTGTGACTATTGTCTATTAAATTGTTGAATTTGGTAAAAGAAAGACTATATTAGTAATACAAGTCCTTATATAATAAAATTGCCTCCTGATTAAGTTTGTGATCAATAATATTTTTTCTAATTTGTGACTTTGTGATACTGTAACTTTGTACTACATTCTGATTGGCTTGTTTTGATCACAAGACCCTGCCGCAGTACTTACAAAAAGAAGAATTTAAAGTATTAACGAAAGTGTTAAAAAAAGCAGAGTCTTATTTAGAGAAAGATCAAACTATACTTATCTAAGCTTAACACTACTTCTAATTATCTAATACACTCTAGTTACTCAAACCAAGTCTTTCCACACCTTAATCGTTATCTTACTAATATCAGAGTTTGGTTAAAGTAACTTTAGTGTTCTGGATAAAGTCTTTAAGTTATTATTAGTATTTTTGAAGTATTGAGTTATTATATATATATCAGCCCAGTAGATTTTTCAACACAGCCCACAAACTTACACTTTTATAATGTGCTAGAATATACTAAATTAGTCAAATTTGGCGAAACCAAAATTACTAAAAAAAAAGTATTCTTTAAAACAGGACAAATTATGTAATAATCAGCCAATCAGATCATTAAAATTTGATAAACCCAAATCAGTTTGACAAAACAAAAAAAAATAATAAAAGAAAAAAACTATCAAAAACAGTAGTCTAGAACCATTATAGTATATTAACAAAAAATGTTAGAAAGGCAATTTTGCTTATATAAACATCTCTAAACCTAATCCAAAGTGGCCCTAACCATAATGTTAATAGAAATAATATAATATGTAATCTGCTCTGCTTTAAAAGCTAACTCAAAAAAAATCAATTTTCAAAAATAAATATTAATCTAACAAAATTTCTCTAAAGTAATTTAGCATAATACAAAATGCTGCCAATTATTTCTAAGTATTAACTAAATAATTAAACCAACATCAGGATTCTACTTTTTAGTTAAAACTTCATACAGTATTTGTCTACCATGAATTCAGAATTTCAATAAAGTATATATTATATATATTTTTTAATATATATGTTGTATCTAAAGTAGCGATTTATCTGAAGTAGCTACTTTATATATTTAAAGTAGCTAATTAAAATATATAAAGTAGCTACTTAATATATCTAAAGCAGCTACTTAAGATATATAAAGTAGCTACTTTAAATAGATATCTGAAGTAGCTACTTTAGACATTTAAAGTGCTACTTTAATATAGAAGGTAGCTATTTCAGATAGGTATCTAAAGACTTTCATATAATTGGCTGTTTTAAATCAATTTAATTTTATATTCTTTATACAGTTTAAGTATTTTAAAAATCAAACTACAAAGAATCAATAAAAAAAGTTTATAAAAGTTTTATTAGGGTTGTAGAATTTTACAATTGAAAATAATCAAACTTTCTTTTATTTCAGAGAAGTTAGCATGATAATAACCTAATTCTATCTATTTTTTCGAAGTTATTATTATGCAAACTTTCTAAAACAAAGAGATTTTGATTATTTTTAATAGTGGAGTTCTACTATTTTAATAAAACTTTCTATATACTCTCTTTTATTTATTCTTTGTAGTTTTATTTTTTTAAAAAAGTACTTTAAACTGTAAAAATAATATCAAATTAAATTGATTTAAACAGCTAATTATATGACAATATTTTATGTTATCGTGCAAACTCTTATGATCATAGATTTTTTCTTCTTGTTATTTTTGTACGTTATTACGTAAACACAATAATCTTGAAGTAAAAGTCAGTTAGCCAACCATGACTCATAAATCATGATCATAATTGCACGATAACATCGATATTGGATTGTGATGATAAATATCATCGCATGATCCAATATCTTATACATATCTGATTTATATATCTAAAGCAGCTACTTTAGATATATAAAGTAGCTACTTCAAATATTCATTTAAAGTAGCTACTTTAAATATCTAAGTGGCTACTATATATATTTGAAGTGACAACTTTATATATCTGAAATAATTACTTTAATATTTCAAATAACTACTTTAGATGTTTGAAATAGCTATTTTAGATATCTAAAGTAACCACTTAAGATATTTAAAGCAGTCACTTTAAATATTTAAAGTAAAGTAGCCACTTCAAATATTTAAAATAGCCACTTTAAATATATAAAGTAGCTACTTTAGATAGATATCTGAAAGATATTGATATTTAAAGTAGCTACTTTAAATATATAAAGTCGTTACTTTAAATAAATCATTACTTTAAATGCAACATATATTATTATTTATTAATTTATTTTTAGTTAGAGATTTTTAGACAAGACTGTATCATATTCATTACACTTATTTACATCTCTAACGCAACTATTTTCTCTATACAATCGCACCCCTGACCATCACTAATCCAATACGATCAATTCCATAATACTTTATTTTCCTGAAACTTTCATTTTTGTAGCACTATCACATTAAGGATTGGAGCCATTTAACCACTTAAACATTGTTCAAATTACAGGCCGAATTATGTTGATCATGAATAGGAATTATTTTCATGCTGTTGAATTAAACGGCTAACACAGTTAAAAGGTTAAATGATTTGAAGATCTTATTTCAAATTACGCACTTAAAAATTTAGACATTAATCTAATGTCTAAAATGCATCATTAATTATCATTCTTCAGATCACACATTAAATGTCTGACTCATTTTTATGCGGGATGATAAATTATATGTATGGCAAAGGCTACGGACAACACCCCAGCACAACCAAAAAGCCTTGGGCACGTAAATACCTAAAGCTTGTTCACAATGACGTACGTTGTGAAAGGCAAATCTGCCCTTCAATACAAGAATACACTATACTAATACAAACTAAACAACTCTAATTAAACCCAAATAATGGTACGGCTTCGATCAAGGTGTGGAAAGACTTGGTCCGAGTAACTATGGTCAATTGGAGCTCTAGAATGTGTCACGAGTCTCTTAATACGAAGTTACGGGATCTGGCCACTAATTCTTATCGTTAATACAGATTTTACTTATCGGAAAGGTTAGTAGAACCAAACAATATTGAAGCTGTTAGCTAAGCTATCTTCAGCTGTCTTCAGCTATTCTTTATTGAGGATTACAGGTAGCGCGTTTATACTTTTGCACTATTAATAAGTACATTATAAATATATGCACTAAAGCTGCTATGTTAGCTATGTTAACTATATGCACTATATACTATATGTACACTATTTTGACTATGTTCACTATGTTGGTAACTAACAAGGTAAATTCGGAAGCTAATTTTCAAAAAAATAGTCTTTTTAACCTACTTCTGACTTATAACTAAATACATGAATTTCGTAAACTTCTACGTACTTAATTATAAATGCAAGGCAATAAATTTTCGTGGAAAATTTTTTTGATAATCCTCGATCATGATTGGCTGATTTTGTGGTCAAAACAAATCGGCCGATATGCTCTATTCATATCATGTGATAGCAGAACTGGTTTTTGGAACAATTCTGACTATCCCTAAAAAGTCCGTTCTCCGTGGACCACTTAACATCCCTACTTTTGCGTCCCTAACTATTCACGTGACACGCACTGTCCCTAAGAACTGTCCATAGATTTTCTGGGTGATTACGGGTAGTTGGCTGATCCGGAATAATCACATGCACGTTCTCCAATTAGCTAATTCCCTTGTGGATTTATATCACTCGCGCAAATAAGTGCTCGCATCAAAAACACCAAAGAACAGATCTAAACGATTTCGTGATCCTGTGATCGGATTTAAAGATTTTGCTCCTATTGTAAACATCTCATCAAGACGGTCGTTTTTGTGGCAAAGTTATTCCAAAATGAATCATTAGATTTAAGATTATATGTAGTTTGATAGCAATTCTTTAAATTCGTAGATATGCATTATATTTTAATATGTCCGAATAAAAATTTAATTTATTCATAAAAGTAAATGTGGATTATGCACGGCTTATTTAGTTATAACTTTAGGCAGCTGAAGTTACACATGCCAATAATTGCTAGTTAATATGCGCGTATGTACGTACATACAAGATGATGATTTAATTTCAGGGATAATTTCAGTCATATACAACTTCAGGCGGGTGTCAATTTCAGACTCGACATAATATAAATTACTACATAGCAGAGATTATCATAAATTTTTTTTAAAATAATGAATGTTTTAGAAAGAATGAATTTTTTAACAAATATGGATTTTTTAAAAAGAATGAACTTTTTAAAAAGAATAAATAAATGTATTTCGATTTATTTTTTTGAACTAGCAAAAGTTCTCATCAGAATTTTTTTAAAAATAATTAATCTTTTAGAAAAAATGAATTTTTTTAAAAAAATACGTTTTTTAAATACTTCTATTTATTTTTATGAACTCGGACATCGTTATCAAAATGGTATTGGAGTCAAAAAGAATGAAAAAAAAGCATCTGAATATTATCAAGTTTCTGCCGACATGGGCAATGACAATGGAACATTTAAAGTCGGTTATTGTTATGAATATGGAATTGGAATTAAAAAAGACGAAAAAAAGGCATTCGAATACTATCAACAAGCTGCTGATATGGGAAATGCTAGCGCAATAAATAATATTGGTCATTGTTACGAATATGGAGTTGGAATTAACAAAGACGAGGAAGAAGCGTTCGAACACTATAAAAAAGCTGCTAATATGAGAAATGCTAGCGCATTAAATAATATTGGTTGTTGTTATGAATATGGAATTGGAACTAAAAAAAAACGAGAAAAAAGCGTTCAAATACTATCAAAAAGCTGCTAATATGGGAAATGCTAGTGCAATAAATAACATTGGTTGTTTTTATGAATATGGAATTGGTGTTGAAAAAAATGAATGCAAGGCATTCAAATACTATAAAACATCTGCTGACATGGGAAATGCTAACGGAACATTTAAAGTTGGTTGCTGTTATCTATGTGGAATTGGTGTTGAAAGGAATGAATGCAAGGCATTTGAATACTGTAAAAAATTTGCTGACATGGGAAATTCTGACGGAGCATTTATTGTCGGTTGCTACTATGAATATGGGATTGGTGTTAAAAAAGACGAAAAAAAAGCGTTCGAATACTATCAAAAAGCTGCTAATATGGGAAATGTTAATGGAATATATCAAGTTGGTCAATGTTATGATGATAATATTGGAGTTGAAAAGGATGAATGCAAGGCATTCGAATATTATCAAAGATCTGCAGACATGGGAAATGATGATGGAACATTTGATGTCGGGTTCTGTTATGAATATGGGATTGGAGTTGAAAAAGACGAAAAAAAAGCGTTCGAATACTATCAAAAAGCTGCTAATATGAGAAATGCTATCGGAATATATAATGTTGGATGTTGTTATGATAATGGAATTGGAATTAAAAAGAATAAACATAAGGCATTAAAATATTATAGAAAATTTGCTGATATGAGAAACGCTAATGGTACATTTGAAGAGGGTGAGAAAAAAGTAATTAAATACTATCAAAAAGCATTTAAATACTATCAAAAGGCTGCCGGTATGGGAAATGCTAACGCAATATATAATGTCGGTTATTTTTACGATAATAGTATTGGAGTTGAAAAGGATGAATGCAAGGCATTTGAACATTATCAAAAAGCTGCATATATGGGAAATGCTAATGGGACATTTAAAATTGGTTGCTGTTATGAATATGGAGCTGGAGTAAAAAAAGACGAAAAAAAAGCGGTTGAATACTATCAAAAAGCTGCCGACATGAGAAATTCTGACGGAATATTTAAAGTCGGTTGCTGTTATGAATATGGAATTGGTGTTACAAAGGACGAAAAAAAAGCATTTGAATACTATAAAAAATCGGCTGACATGGGAAATGCTAACGCAATATATAATATTGGTTATTGTTATGATAATAAAATCGGAGTTGAAAAGGACAAATGCAGAGCATTCGGATACTATCTAAAATCTGCATACATGGAAAATGCTGACGGATCATTCAAAGTCGGTTGCTGTTATGAATATGGAACTGGAGTTGAAAAGGACGAGAAACAAGCGTTTGAATATTATCAAGAAGCTGCTGATATGGGAAATGCTAACGCAATATATAATGTTGGCCGTTGTTATGAATATGGAATTGGAGTTAAAAATGATAAGGAAAAAGCGTTTGAATGTTATCAAAGATCTGCCGATATGGGAAATGCTGACGGAACATTCAAAGTCGGTTGCTGCTATGAATATGGAACTGGAGTTAAAAATGATAAGAAAAAAGCGTTTGAATATTACCAAAAAGCTGCTAATATGGGAAACGCTAATGCAGTATATAATGTCGGATATTGTTATGATAATAATATTGGAATTGAAAAGGATGAATGCAAGGCATTTGAATATTATCGAATTTCTGCCGACATGGGAAATGATAATGGAATATTTAAAGTCGGTTATTATTATGAATATGGAATTGGAATTAAAAAAGACGAGAAAAAAGCGTTCGAATACTATCAAAAAGCTGCTGATATGGGAAATGTTAATGGAATATATCAAGTTGGTCAATGTTATGATGATAATATTGGAGTTGAAAAGGATGAATGCAAGGCATTCGAATATTATCAAAGATCTGCAGACATGGGAAATGCTGATGGAACATTTGATGTTGGTTTCTGTTATGAATATGGGATTGGAGTTGAAAAGGACGAAAAAAAAGCGTTCGAATACTATCAAAATGCTGCTAATATGAGAAATGCTATTGGGATATATAATGTTGGATGTTGCTATGATAATGGAATTGGAGTCAAAAAGGATGAACATAAGGCATTAAAATATTATAGAAAATTTGCTGATATGAGAAATGCTAATGGTACATTTGAAGAGGGTGAGAAAAAAGTAATTAAAGCATTTAAATACTATCAAAAGGCTGCCGGTATGGGAAATGCTAACGCAATATATAATATCGGTTATTTTTATGATAATAGTATTGGAGTTGAAAAGGATGAATGCAAGGCATTTGAACATTATCAAAAAGCTGCATATATGGGAAATGCTAATGGGACATTTAAAATTGGTTGCTGTTATGAATATGGAGCTGGAGTAAAAAAAGACGAAAAAAAAGCGGTTGAATACTATCAAAAAGCTGCCGACATGAGAAATTCTGACGGAATATTTAAAGTCGGTTGCTGTTATGAATATGGAATTGGTGTTACAAAGGACGAAAAAAAAGCATTTGAATACTATAAAAAATCGGCTGACATGGGAAATGCTAACGCAATATATAATATTGGTTGTTGTTATGATAATAAAATCGGAGTTGAAAAGGACAAATGCAGAGCATTCGAATACTATCAAAAATCTGCAAACATGGAAAATGCTGACGGAACATTCAAAGTCGGTTGCTGTTATGAATACGGAACTGGAGTTGATAAGGATGTGAGAAAAGCGTTTGAATATTATCAAAAGGCTGCTGATGTGGGAAATGCTAACGCAATATATAATGTTGGACGTTGTTATGAATATGGAATTGGAGTTGAAAAGGACAAATACATGGCATTCGAATATTATCTAAGATCTGCCGATATAGGAAATGCTGACGGAATATTCAAAGTCGGTTGCTGTTATGAATACGGAACTGGAGTTAATAAGGATGAGAGAAAAGCGTTTGAATATTATCAAAAAGCTGCTGATGTGGGAAATGCTAACGCAATATATAATGTCGGTTATTTTTACGATAATAGTATTGGAGTTGAAAAGGATGAACTCAAGGCATTTGAATACTATAAAAAATCTGCGGATATGGGGAATGCTAATGGAATGTTTAATGTCGGTTGCTGTTATGAATCTGGAACTGGAGTTGATAAAGACGAAAAAAAAGCGTTCAAATACTATAAAAAATCCGCCGACAAATATTATCACCAATATGGAGTTGATTACTCTTTCGGTTCATATTCGCTCAGACAAAGTGGTTCAAGTTGTGACGGGGATTTCAAAATTGATAGTAAATCCATTGATTTTAATGAAATTAATAAACTCCTTGACGAACTTGATGGTGAAAATTCATACGAGTCAGATTCTTCTAGACAAAGTGGTTCATATTATTCTCGCCAAAGTGGTACAAGTTGTGGCGGGGATTTCAACATTGATAGTGAACTCTTTGATAAAACTTGTTTTGATGAACTCGATAAAACTAATATTAATGAACTCTTTGCTTCAGAAAACTTAGAAGAACACGAACTAGCTGACAAGATGGGTGATGATGTCGAAAGAACATATAAACTTGGTTATTGTTATGAAAATGGTATCGGATGTTTAAAAGATGAATGCAAAGCGTTTGAATATTATCAGAAAGCTGCTGACCTAGGTCATGCTAAAGGTGCATACAATGTTGGAGTTTGTTACGAAAATGGTATCGGATGTTTGAAAGATGAATGCAAAGCGTTTAAACATTATCAGAAAGCTGCTGATCTAGGTCATGCTAAAGGAGCCTATAATGTTGGAGTTTATTGTGAAAATGGAATCGGAGTAGAAATGGATAAGAGCATGGCCTTTAATTATTTCCTGATATCAGCTAATATGGGTAATGCTGACGGAGCATTTAACGCTGGTGTTTGTTATAGAAATGGAATAGGAATTGAAAAGGACGAATACAAAGCATTTGAATATTATATGAAATCAGCTGATATGGGCCATATCAAAGGAACGTACAATGTTGGTTATCTTTATTACCATGGAATTGGGGTTAATAAAAATAAACGCGAAGCATTTATTTACTATAAGAAGGCCGCTGAATTAGGTTATGAAAAGGGAATACATAATGTTGGTTATTGCTATCAACATGGAATCGGTGTTGAAAAAGATGAATGTAAAGCGTTTGAACATTACTACAAAGCTGCGGACATGGATTTGGTAGTCGGAATGACTCAAGTTGCTCGATGTTATCGAAACGGAATTGGAGTAGATAGAGATTTACCAAAGGCCAACTACTGGTATCAGAGGTAAAAAAATATTTGTTAATTCATTCAATATTGTATGCATGTATTTATATAACTGTTTCAATAATTAGAGCGAAAAATGCGATAATAGGTAATTTAAATTATTAATTTTATTAATTATTAGCGATTTAATATTTAAAGATATTTTATTTTTTTATTAAGACAAATACGAGTATGCGTCTGAAAAGTTAGACGTTAATGACGATTTAAAAAAGATGTTGATTGAAAACAAATATCAATTGCCATGGATTCCTTACGATGAATTTGTGAATATCAAAAAAATAGGAGCAGGTGGATTTGCAACCGTATTCCGCGCGCGATGGCTTGATAAGAGTCAACAAGTAGATACACTAGTTGCTCTTAAAATTTTTAGCTCAAATGATAATGAAGTATTTATTGAAGAATTGAAAGCGTATTGTGAAATTGGAAAAGTAAATTTGTCATTTTTAAAATGTTATGGAATATCAAGAAATGATTATGGAAACTATATTATTGTTTTAGAATATGCCAAGAAAAAATCTTTGAGTAAAAATCTTTATGATATATCACTGATGGATTGGGAGAAAAAGTTAAAATTGTTACATTGCATAACTTCGGATCTTCAAATAATCCATTTTCAAGGATTTATTCACCGAGATTTGCATAGCGGCAATGTTTTACAGGATAATTTGCATAGTGCGTATATTTCTGACTTGGGATTATCAATTTCTAATTCAGAAAAAGCGAAAAATGGGGTTTTCGGAATTCTACCTTACATTGCGCCGGAAGTTTTGAACGAAAGTCGATATACAACAGCATCAGATATTTATTCGTTTGGAATAATAATGTGGGAAATCTTATATGGAAGGACTGTATTGTATGGCTACAAATTAAGAATGCGGGAACTTCAAATACAAATATGTTGTAACGATTTGCGACCACCTATAAATGAAGAAGCGCCTCAAAGTTACGTGAATCTGATGAAAGAATGTTGGGATAAGGATCCGGAGAAACGACCATCAGCAAAAAAACTTTGTGAAATTTTCAAGGAATGGCAAGTCAATGCGAATAATATGATGCAATTGAACAGTTCCAAAGCAATACTTGAAAATATCGAAGAAATGTACGCGAACGTGTTTAGTGAAGGAAGCAAGTTTGTTTTTCATACTAAGTCGATTTTAGACATTGAATTGCAAAATTTATCGGTTGATAATTATTAAATAAACTAGAAACATGATCACTAAAAGGCTACTTTTTTATTAGGATTTTTGTTTTAAATATTCGAAATTTTTGTTTTTTTTGATAACAATGAATCTCTAATGTACGTACATGCGCAAAAATATATTGGTCGAAATTGCATTGAGAATAGCGTTGTAAACTTAATTAAATTTAAATACCAAAATAATATAATTTACAAATATATTGTTTGTAATTACAAAAATTGCAATATATTATAATTAATTTCAGAATTATAAAAATGAAAATTTATTACCGTTACAGTAATTCAATAATAATTTTATCAGTGATATATAATATGATAAACTAATTTTATCGTTAGTTCTTTGAACTTGTCTTATTACTATAATGGATGAATCTACATCTATAAATTTAAACACGTCAAACCGAAGTTAATATTTAATGCTAACTTTTTATAGTCATTCTTTGTTGTGGTGATTGTTCTCCTTGATATCTTGTAAGTTGTGACGGTGAAAAATGGCACAAGTCTAAAAGATATGTTTCACCGTCAAAAAACAACCAAAAATGAATCAATTCGCATTTCGGGTCCCGAGCCATATGGGCACTGTTCAGTAGAAAAGGGAGAAATCTCCTTTTTAAATCTGGTCAATTTGACCGGATCTAAAAAGGAGATTTCTCCCTTTTCTATTGAACAGCGCCCATATGGCTTGGATCACGTTTTCGGTAACTGCGGTCGGGGTCAGGAGCACAATTTGACCACCTTTATTCATTGGAACATCCAGGTTGCAGTTTTTTCCCCCTTATCCGTAGTTTTATTTCATCTATAGGTCTTATTCCTCGCCAGACCAGGCTCTATCGTTACGACTTACAGGCAGGTTCACCACATTTCATAAACTTTTTCGTGCATTTGTTTCACCTTGCGCAATACCTATTCTCGCGCCGGCACCGGGCTCCAGTTAGCGACTTACAGGCCTAAAAAAATTAACACTTGCGTTTCTCTGGTTTTGCCTTGGGTTCACAGCTTTAGACCTCGGAGGATAGGAAAATTCAATCTCACAGTCACCACCAAATTGTGACAGTGAAAAATGGTATAACACCGAAAACTAGTCTAACAGGTCACTACTACACAAAAACCTAACACAAAGTCCACTAAATTTTATAAAATTCTTCCTCTACACCCTATATGGTAGGCTTCGATTGAGGTGTGGTTGATTTGGTTCGAGAATAGGGTGTTTTGCAATACTGCGGTGATCACGAGGACAAGGCAATATGATATACGAAATACGATAACAACGTTACAACTAAAGAATACTCAAAGGGACTACTATTACTTTCATTCATGTTGAACTCAAAGGTGAGTTACTTTATTCACAAGCGATTTATACAGCATTTAAATACATTTGTCTTTTACTAATTTTACTTCGCATTTTTCTACAGTATCTATCATATATACCTCATTTGTCTGCTCCTTCCTACAAAACCTGTTAAACATGCCAAACCTGCCAAATCTGTCAGATGTTTATTTTTTCTGCCAAATCGACATTTCTGTAGATTCTATCTCGGCATCCTTTCACAATGTGCAGATTATCCCTGGTTATTAGGATAATTTCATATGATGATTTGACATTCAAGTCACTATGGTTTTTAGTAGGATTAGTAATATGGAAAAATGGGAATGTTCTGGTTTAATAAATGGTATTTAAGGTTTTGTGAAATAGTAGAAGCAGATTACTTTTCTTTTCGTTATCGCTCGCTTGTGGAGGGTGGCTCTATCCCCTCCACTCCCACCCGATGCTGGATAGTCAGTAATCGTCCTTTAATGGACACTATTGGGTTGTAGTATAGGTACCATGGTTGCTGCTGGACTTATTTGTAGTTCGGTTCCGCAGCTGCGCTAGCAGTGCGAGGGCCGTTTTGGTTGTTTGCCTCCGCGACTGCAAGAACCTATTGTAGTTTTTGCTCCACATATAAATTTGTGTATTGGCCTTAAAATTGAGCTTGCAATTGGATAGCGGACCCTATTTTCGCATGTTTTCAGTATTGTTTTTTTTAATAGTCATCTGATCGAACAATAATACAGTAATTGGGTTTGTGATACGGGAACGATAAGCCACGTCGATTGGGATTTCGAAAATGGATTTGCTGATAGTTCGAACTATTAGAGTTGGATAGTAACCGGTAGAATAGTTAGTAACTAAAGTAGGGAATATAGAAACTAACAGATAAGAGTTGGTAATTAACGGATAAATGTGTCGAACTATTTGAGTAAAGAATAAGTATATAAATAATACTTCTCTGGAATTCCATTAGAACAGGAAATAAATCCACTTTAATGACTTGTCATAATAATATACCTGAATAACGACAATGGCATAGGGTTAGTGTTATTTGTACTTATTGTATCTTAATAAAGACCCGAATACGTTATACGCCAAACATTGTTTCTTCGTAACATTTGCTAAAACCCTTTTATTAATAATAATTTGTTAGTTGTAACACAATTTCTTAAATCTTAATTTTATTAACTGTCGTTGGATTTGTGACATAAATCTAATATTTTATACAATCGGTAGTTACAACGTACGTACTGTACGTTGTTTTTGCGGCGCATGTTACATAATACTACCAGCCTTTAGAAAAATAAAAAAAAAATATCAAAAATACACAAAAATGTGATTGATTTTGATGTTTAGGCCGTTCAAAGTTGATTAGTTGTTTAACGTCAACATTTTGAGCTCAGGCTCGGGGGGGGGGAAATTTAAACAAACACATATACGACACAGAATATTTGGGCAAATCTCATTGGTCAACCTTAATCACATGATTATTTAAAATTATCTTGCATTGTGATTGGCTTGTTTCAAGAGGGGGGACGTTAAACAACTATTCAACTTTGAACGGGCTTAGCATTAAATAAGAAAATAATTTTATTAAGTTTAAACGAAATCAAAGTAAAAAAGTATATGTTATATTTTTTATTTTTTTTTTTTTATTAAGCGGCATCTTGCCTGGATGTCTTTATTAGTGAATAATGAATAGTTACATATTATTATAC
>CAJVPZ010000592.1:0-18215 GCA_910592135.1 Racocetra fulgida | reverse complement strand
ATCCTTTTTGAATTCGAATCGTTGAATCAAACCCCGTGCTAATACGTCATCCATGTCGTCATGTCATCCGTGTCATCCATGCCATCCATGTGTTGGAAAAACCTTTTTTTTTTGTGACGTATTCGATCGTCGTTCAGTCTCTATTGATTCGCTTTCACAGAGTAAACAAAGATGCATAAATATATTTGTTTGCTTACCTAATCCACACCCGTACATTGGAGATCACGCTGACGATAAATATTGGTTACCACCAAATTGTTAAAAAAATCAATCGTAAAATCAGTAAAATCAATCTTAAATCAATCTTAAATCAATCTTAAATCAACAGTAAAGGATATCATCAATTTGGCAAAGAAAATAAAGTATTGAGAAATAATATGTGAAACTCTTTTGTTTGTTTGACGAAACGATACTAGGATGTGTCACCGATGCTTTTAATTGTTTCACAGATTGGTAAAACTGAAGTGGTATTAGTGTTATTAGCGTTATTAGCGTTATTAGCGTTATTGGTACTAGTATTGTATATGAGTTGGTAATTATTCATTGTTGTGATGGTAAGATTGTGATGGTGAGATATAAGACCGCTACGAACTAATTTAACGCTACGAACTAATTTAGTACTAATTTAACATTACGAGCTAATTTAGTACTAATTTTGCGCTACGAACTAATTTAGTACTAATTTAGCGCTACGAACTAATTTTAACTACTTTTAACTACTCTTAACTACTTTTAACTAATTTAGCTTCTTTTATTTCAATATTTCAATGTCAAATGTAAAATTAATAATGTAAGTTGATGATGTAAATCATGTTAATAAATTAATATAATTAAAAGATTTAAAGATCTTTGTCATTGTCTGATTGTCTGATATCATCCGTCCATCTCGGAATGATAAACGCGTTAATGCTTTTTTGATCATGATTTTACTCTCTTCAGTTTTCAAACATGTGCATAATTATTGGTTAATTATTGAATAATTTCTTTATCATGTTTCGAAAACATACACAATAGATGGCATTTATTCACTATTCTTTGTAACAAATACAATTTCCATTGGTGATTAATTGATTAAATATTGATTAAATATTTAAAAGTTATTTGACACTTGAAATATAACTATTGGCACTCTTAACAATCATTCAAATCATTCTATTGTAATTTTAGTAATTATAATTCCACTGTAATTTTTAGTAATTATAGTATATAATTTTATTAATTATAGTAATTTTTAGTAATTTTTAGTAATTATAGTAATTATAGTAATTATAGTAATTTTAGTGATGATAGTAATTATAGTAATTATAGTAATTTTAGTGATTATAGTAATTATAATTTTACAGTAATTATTTTTACCCCATTCTCTTGAGTTTCCATAAATTGACAAGATGTTATCGACCAACTTAGGACCCTTATTATTTATTTGACATATGAAAATTTTTTTAAGAGTTTATCCCTGCGTACATGTGAAACACAACTCGCGTACCTAAATAAACTCGAGAAAGGAAGTTCGAATGAAATCAAAGGCCCTTTTTCCTTAAACATTTCCTGGGAATAAACATATTTGACTTTGTACGCAATAACTTTTTTATTCAATTACATTTTTGTCATCGTTTTGTTGAACCCAATGTATGAAAATGGTGATATATAGTATAAAAAGAACAGGAGTACATTAAAAATGACAAATATATGCTTTTATTTTTCAAACTTTATTTCAAATAGATGGGGAGTAGGGGGGAATGATGCGTTTTTTTAAGTTTTAATAATTTAATAATTAATTGATTCATATAATTTATAATTTAATACTGTAATATAATCCTGTAATATAATTCTGTAATATAATTCTGTAATATAATTCTGTAATTTAATTCTGTAATTTAATTCTGTAATTTAATTGATTTTAATCGATTCATCAAATATTACATTTCTTTTTCCTCGGTATCATATAATGTATCATACGTATAGTGCATATGTGTTTCTTTCACATGATTCGACTAAATTTTCTCTTTTCTCATCATTGTTTTTTTTTGATAGTCGGGTGTGTAACTTGCTTTGTCATTCTGTAATTCTATAATTCTAATAGCTTTGAGATTTTGTCATTATATCATTATGTCATGTGATCATGCACACATCTTTGTTATCGATGGATCGCGCGATTATATCTGAAGAATCATATACAATAAATGACGTAAAAAAGTTCCACGATAGAATACTCAATAAATCCTTCAATATCTCAATAAAACCCTCAATACCTCAATAAATACTTCAATTTCTTGATAAATACTTCAATATATCGATACATACTTCAATATCTCGATACATACTTCAATACCAATACAGCAAATACAGCAATGTGCCGGCCGTCTATCCGAAGTTTCCGAAATTCCGAAAATTTCCGATATGTATGTGTATACAAGTATATGTTAAGTATATGTTGTGATGTTACAAAAAACAATAAAATTTAATAAATACATATGACGCAAAGTACACGGAAAGCACACGGAGAGTACACGTTATTCATGTATGTGCATCATGCGAGGAGATTATTAACAAGTGTCTTCACTTTTCATAATTAGGCAACAATAACAACAATTGCAATAGTTTGTGATATTTAAAAAAGAATGATATTATGATATTAAAGTTTATAATCTAATGCTCACGTTTTTGTATGTTTTTTTTTTGTATGTACGTCCATTCCCCGATCCAGTTGGTCATGCTTATGAAGATAATTGCATCAATTTTCACAATCAAATGTGGCTGTCATTTTGCGTGCTGTACCTTTTCTTGACTTTTGGCAGGTCATATGAGTTAAATGTGTGATTTTAAATGTGTTATGTGATTTATGACTATATTGCTATATTGCTATATTGATTATATACACATATATACACATATATACACATGTATATATGTATATGTATATATACATATACATGTATGTATACACATATACATGTATATATGTATATACACATATATATATATATGTATATATATCCTATATTTGTCTTATTCTTTCTATTATTTATCTTACTTATCAATTATTATTTTATTATTATATACTTTTATAATTGAATAGATTTATAATTTTATTTCACAATATCTTTATAATATTTCACATCTATGTCTTACAAAAAAAAAAAAAAATTTTTTTTTTATGTATCGTTATGATTATGATTATGAAAATAAAAAAAATAGATACGTATCCTGAAACGATGTTCCATATGTGTATTATACAAACTACTTCTAATTTTGTCCATGATTTACATTTTATCAACGTAATCATCATATTGTTGATTGCCCCTCCTCTCCCAAGACCAATATCTCCTAACAACATCTCCCAACATCAACGCCACTCACGTAACGGTCACATAAAAAAAAAATACAAAGAACATATTTCCTGCATAGTCTACATGTGTTATATAATTCGATGCTTGGTTGATAGCATTCACGTATTAGGTGTTATTTTGTATTCAAATAATAAAGTTATTTACGAATTTTATTAAAAAAAGATACCTTTCAAAAATGCTTTTTTTAAAAAAAAAAACTTTTCAAGGGATTTTTTCTTTTTTTTTTTTAGTCCTAAATAATTCTTTAATATTTTTTATTTAATATTTTATTTTTAGACTTGGCATTTTCATTACCGGTTTTTATAAGGAGGTATGCATGATCATGCGAATGTGATTACGTGTTCATTTCTTTAAAGAAAAAAAAAACTTTGTATGCGATCACTACTATTTTAGTTTACTTACATATACGCCGCTATCTACATATCGAAACTATTAAGGATATGTTATGACGAATTCGGCGGTGGTTTGTTATGCTTGAATGATGTTATTAATTACGGAATTTTCAATGATTTCATTTATTCATTCTGTGTTCAAATATTTATTTTGAAAATTTTGATCATATAGCACATCATTTGGTACGACTGATTCGAAGGATATATTCTCCTGACGCCACCATCTTGTATTTTTTTAAAGACGCGTGTCTTATTAAGTCTGGTGACTTAAAAAGTCGAATGATGACATGGATTTGGATTTCCGTTCTATAGTTGCCATGTAGGATAGTTGCATCAGTGTTGGAAATCTCATGTTCTCATGTTCTTATGGTCTCATGTTCTCATGTTCTCAGGAAAACATTATCTTAAAATTGAGAACATTTTGTTTAAAAATATGTTCTCTTATGTTTAATAGTATGCGAGAATATTAGCTTAGTAGAGATAATATGAAAATTTATTTATGAGAACAGTTTTTTTGGAATTCGAAAACATTTGTTTGAAAAAATTAGTTCTTGTGAGAACAACAAAATCAATTTTAGATTTCCAACATGGTTGACATGTAGCGATAGTGTTACACTTATAATTACATTATAATTACCACTTATAATCACCATATAGTTATCATAGTTGATAATATTACTTTATCGGTATTAGTGGTGTCCCTGATGTAATTTACAACTTGAATGTTTTAATCTGTGTTTTAATTTTAATTTTAATTTAATACTTTAATGATTATTTCAGTAAGGGTTCATTGTCTAATTTATAAATTCATCTAAATTCATCTAAATGCTGCTCATCTCAACTAAATGCTACTTATTCATCCTAAATACTGCTCATCTAAATGCTGTTCATCTGAATGCTGTTTTAACATTTAACAAACGAATACAAACGAATACAAACGAATACAAACGAATACAGACGAATGCAAACGAATAGTTTCAAAGAAATAAAAATTTACTAAAGGACATAGATAACCAAATATATATGCATACATTTTATTTATATTATTTCACAAAAAAAATAAAAATAAAAAAAATCTTAGGAAAATTTTATACGTATCGATATCGATATATCGATATCGGAAAATATAATAATTTTAGATACAATTGATTTTTTTTTGATGAGCTTTATTTTTACTAGTGTAACGATTAATGGTAGTACATACAAACAACAATAGATTCGGTACCGTAGTATGGATTGCTAGCATTCATTTAGTAGTCCATATTTATTTTTTATTGGTTCTACAATAATAAAAAATAAAATCAGAGTGAGAATTTATGTATGTACAGTATGTATGTACGGATATCTCCAGAAAATAAAATCAGTGTTAGTAAGTGATAGTAATGATGGATTGATTTTGAATATACGTATAGATGGATTAATTGATTCAAGAATACACACACACACATATATATATATATACATATATATATAAAAATATATATAGCGATACATCAATGAATGAATTCGGTACATAAATTCGGAATCTAATTGTTTGCTTGAATTCTCGGATGCCGCGCGAAAAAATAATAGTAATGTGGCTAAAAAATTCGGTCATAATTCGCATCCTATATTTTATTATATTTTAATATATTTTAATAATCATCCATTTTAAAAAAATGTGTAGTGGCGCCCTTAAACTTTCTATTTTGGTGATTGTGAATGAAAAAAAGAGATCCTAAAGATAACAACAATAACAACAATAACAGCAATAATAGCGGTAATAATAGTAATAATCTTTTTTTTTTTTAAAAAAAAAAAAAATCATGGAGTGATCTATGATACTGTATATGATATGAACAAAGGCGTTTAATCAAAGTTTACGATATTTTATTCAACTACAATTGTGTGACTCGAACTTGTATATATCATGGTGATTATTAATTATTAACTGTAATGTGCTGTATAAAAAGATCGGCGTATATGATACAATTATTGAATTAGACGACGTATTAATCATCTTTACTACGCAAGATTACAAATAAATCTTTTATTATTCAACAATTGTATAAACCAATCTCTGATTCACATTGTTGTTCATATTTTCTCTATTTTTATAATATTTAATAAGCATTGATGGCTGAAAAAAATATGATGATTATTCATTGGGTGGTGATTAAATGAGTGTGTAATTATCAATGTTAATAATGGTAATAATGTTAATAATGATAATATATCAGATATAGAAGTTAATATATAGTAAATTAATACAGTAATAGTAAGTTAATGATTCACATATTGTAAACGCGTTTTCTTTTTTTTGTGAAATTTTTTAATAATCATAATTACCTTAAAGATCATAACAATAAAATTTCTCAAAAAAAAGGACTTTCTTTTAATAGAGACAATAATAACTTTCACAAGGAAACATTATTAAAAGAAAATATTTTATATGACTAACACGAAAAAAAAGGATTTACATATAGCATATCATCACAATTACTAAAGTTACTACAGTTACTACAATTACTATGTACAATTACTACAATTACTACAATTACTGAATTACGTATACATATGTCGGTCAGTCGTGTGAACTTCTGTGTAATCGGTCATACATCAATGAAAATACGGAGTTTCCTTATTTCGAATTACCCGTGTCATTGAAAGATTCGTTGAATTTTTGAATTTTTGATTTTTGTAAAAATGTTAAGAACAATTACGAAAGGTATGTTAAATTATTGGTTTACGTTTTTTAGAGGATTCAGCATCAATTGTCATACTGTAGCTAAAGAAAGAACATATTATGATAAATAAAATAAAAAATAAAAATATAAAAAAAAAACGAAAAAATTAAATTAAAGTTTTTTTTTCCCAATACATACATACATGCCTTATTTACTTTATTTACTTTATAGTTCATTGATTGTTTGATTTTCTTCGTCAACAAAGTTTCATTAAAAGTTAATAGACATGTGTCAAAATTTTCCGGTTAACTTGCTAACTTGTAAGGTAGGTAAATAAATTATTGAGAAAAAAATTTAACCATTCCTGATATTGAAAATAAGGGAATACGAAACTAAACTATTTTCGTCATAACAATATCATGTTAAAAAATAGGTTAGT
Source organism: Racocetra fulgida (assembly GCA_910592135.1). Lineage (NCBI taxonomy): Eukaryota > Fungi > Glomeromycota > Glomeromycetes > Diversisporales > Gigasporaceae > Racocetra > Racocetra fulgida. The sequence continues at coordinate 11,368 of CAJVPZ010000592.1, read as the reverse complement.
GAGAAATTAAGAAACGTTTCCTTACATGTGTCGCAGGGGCCACATCTTCGGTTTGACATTATCTTGACAATTAATCGGAACTAACTAATATTATTTAAAAAAAATTGGATTAGATATTGAATAATTGCCGATTGGATAAATTAATTGGAAATGATTGTAACATTTTACCAATTTCAATTTTTTTTTTCAAAAGTGGTCCCCGGCAATGCAACTTTGTTATGAAAAATAAATCTTGATATTATCGAAGGTCACAAATATCACTTAAATATTATCACAATGAAAAATATGTCTACACAAGTTATTTAGTATTATTTAGTGGTTTATAAAAAAAATGTTTCTGTGACATTTTTTAAGAAAAAAACAAAGCTTAAAATGGATAGAAATATATCTATAAGTATTTATCGATAACGATCGAAAAACATTGCACTTGTACGAACCCTTAATTTATTAAAACCTGTTTAAAAGGTGATTTTTTCTTAAATTGTTTATAACATGATCGCATTTGCCTACGTAACGGTAACCAAAATACTTTTATATATACTTCATATGTAATACTAATAATAATTGTTTGTTATGAATTTATAGTTGTATTTATGGTTAAGTATACTTCTTGAATACGTACGTCAGATACGTCAGATAATTTTAATATATTGACTTATATATCATAAAATATATCATAAAATATATCATAAATATATCATAAATATATCAAATATGTATACGTATACTGTATATATGAATAAATCTGATACCTATTAACTCTATTAACTCTATTAACACTGATACCTATTAACTGTTAAATAAATTACGCTTCACCGATCATACACTTCGCCGATCATACACTTCATCGATCATACACTTCACCGATCACTAACACTAACGCTAAATAATAACACGATCATAAACTACGATTATGGTAGTTACGATCATGACAGACATGATAGATTATTGATAACTTTAAAAAATTTTCCTTCATCAAGATTTATCAAGATATATTAAAGATTCATCATGAATACATTTCATGAATAGATTAGGTAATTTGAATGGTCGTGATTCCCTTTGAATTTTCGCACACCTTCCGAAATTGTGATAAAGTTTATGTAGTGTGATATTTAAATGCATTAAATCTATGCAAATTCTATGCAAATTTGGTTTCTTTGACAATAGGTATGCAATCATCATTTACATCATAGACATTCATAGATATTCATAGATATTCATAGACATTCATAGACATTCATATACATCATAAACTTGGCATACACATACGTACGTACGTGCGTACCACACCACGTTCCTTGTGATAATTATGTTTCCTGTCCAAGATGTAAGCACTTTTTATGTCCAATAAATTTTATTTAGGAATGATTCTTTATTTGATAATTTATTTGAAATAATTTAAATAATCTGATTTGTTTACATGATGACATTGTGTTAAAAAAAACAATTAAATCACGAGTATTAAATAATAAACAGGTAGGCATGAGATTCACTTCTGACCTTTTTTTTTCCTTTTGAAGAAAAGCCACATTTAAATACAATTTAAAGAATGGCGCACTAACCAATTAATAAATGAAAATCTTACACGTGTTTGTTTGCGGATTGGGTCATAAGGATGAAAAGTATTATGTAATTATTAGATATTAGTTTATATTAGTTTATGCAGGTTTGGTACTCTAAATAAACTTTAGGTATGTACGTAACTTGTTCAGTATCACACAAGTTACATTTTTCATTCTTCAAAATTCTCGACATCTCTGGCAAATTTTTATATTAAGCATTAGTGAATTTTAGTGAATTAATCAATGTCAATTATCTATTTAATCGATCGATCTTTGTTGTTTGTGAAACTATTATTAGTGAAAATGTTTAGATTAAAAACTTTATTTTAATGTTTATAAATATATATATATTTCATATACATATCTGATATATATACATATATATTTATGTATTGATATCATCATATATGTATCATATATGTATCATATCTGTATCATATCTGTCTAATAGGCTTTGCAATTGAATGATTGTTAACTCGAATCAATTAATAAATCAATTAGTTAAACTAAATAAATTTGATAAATCAATTAAACTAAATAATTTCGCTTAACAGTTAAAATAATGTATGCATAAAACTATTAAGATAATCGGCTACTTTTAAATGCATATATATCCGCGTTTAATTACGTTAATTACGTTAAATCACGTTAATTACGTTAATTATGTTTAATTATGCATAATCACAATAACGATAACAGATAATAAATGTTTCTGTGCCGTATGTGACAAGAGTTTGTATATAAACAAGAATTGTATAGAATTGTATGTAAAAGTAACATAAAGTAACATACAAAGTAACATACGTACGTATGTAAGTTATGTTAAATGATTTTTTTTTTCAATTGATCTTTGTTCTATTTTGTTCTATACCGATAATACCGATAATACGTACGTAAAAGTTTTTTAATTGTTAACAAATGTATATATATGCTAATATGTAGTTTTTTTGGCATATACATTCACTAGCATTTATCAACATTTATCAACATTTATCAATATTTATCAATATTTATCAACCGGTGAATATATTAAAGAATTGCATTTGATCTATCATTAACAGTGCAAAGCCACAAAGTGCATGATAATAGGATGACGAGTTATGATTGTAGTTAAAAATAGCCTCGATATATTTGCTATATATTTGCTATATATTGGACATTACGTAATATCCATAGTAATACTTCAATATTATGCTCGGAAGTCGGAATGCATTGAATGATGATGATTTCTTCACCCAATTCGTCTGATGGTATCAGAAGGCTGAATCATACGAGTTCCTGATCGTTATTCAATTCAATAGTGATTCAATAGTTTTAGTAGTTTCAATAGTTCAATAATTTCTTTTGGTATCTCATTGAAACAAGCATTACAAGCATTGCAAGCATTGCAAGCATTGCAAGCATTGCAAGCATTACAAGCATTACTAAACATTACTAAACATTACTAAACATACGAAAAACTCCACACACACATACATTATTCAATTCAGGTTTTTTTTTTTTTTTTTTTGTTTCGTTTTTCAATCAATCAAAAATAAAAAACTTTATTCAAGTGATGTTTAAAAATCCCGTGAAAAAAATGATATGCATAAAACAATTAAAATTTTAAATTATTAAATTATTAAATTATTAAATTATTATTAAATTATTAAATTATTATTAAATTATTATTAAATTATACTCTATACCATCGTCTCATTTCATGATGATGTCTGTTTCAGTTACTCTGACCAATTTTCATAAATAATTACTGGTTGGAAAATTTCTAATTAAATCTTGCTAATCAATAATCTCTTACTTTTGTACTACTTGATAATTTGGTTTCTGATTAACGAACTGAGTCACAAATCTGATTTTCTTATTGCAGCCGCATACGTAAATAAATTGTAAAAATTTGGATAAATTGTAAAAATTTGGTAATGCGTAATACAATCAAAAATTTGAATAAAAAAAAAAAACCTGATGACAGTTTATTCTTTGTACCCGTGAAGTTACCCTGATCCTTTTTTCCCAAAGTTGTATTAGTTTTATGCACGAACCATGTAAAATTTGTTCATCGTCGGATGACATGATGTTTATTTTTTAGAAAAAAAAAAAAGTTGTGTTACTTAGCTCTATTAATATATCGCGAATTCCAACATTAATCATCACCAATTTTGATAAATCAAATAAATAATGAGTAAGTGAAAATAAATAAATAATGAGTAAGTGAAAATAAATAAATAAATGCATATTTTTCGACTGTTCGTTGTTTCTGCATAATATTTCACCCAGACCAGAAAAAAACTCCCGAATCCCCTTAATGGTGTAGCACAGAAGCACAGAACACAGATCATGCACAAAATAATAAGCGCTTGAGACTTTTGATTCAAAAAAAAAAATTACAGGGAAAACAAAATGCACGATTAAATCACGGTCGCACAATATTATTGAATTCTGTTAAATATTTGTTATAAATCGAATATTTGTGGACAGTACAATTTTTTTTTACACATTAATGGTATTTAGTGGTACTTTATTGTCTGCAAACCGAGGGAATTATGAATTCCTTCGTTGTTGGTTCATAAAAAAATGTTACAGGCAAGTACTTTGGCTGATAAATACTCTGATAAGCATATATTCAGGCATATATTCTCTGGAAAATATTCTGGCAATTAATCTGGCAAATATTTAGGCAAATTTTCAGGCAGTTATTCGGGCTTATACTCAGACATATAGACATATATTCATCATATATTCATCATATAGACATATATTCATCATATAGACATATATTCAGGTATAACAAAACACAAATATGTCAAATATGTTGCAAGGAAGACCCATTTCTCTAATTCAATTCATCCAAATTGTATAATGCAATTCATTACGAATGAATATCGAATGAATATCGATACTCTGAAACATCGGAGATTAATAATAATTGCGAGATACAAATAGAAAACGTTGAAAAATATAATAAATATCAGTAAATATATAACACGCATATATTTTGTATTGATATGTAACAATATCGATATTACAATCTTATAATCACAAACTAATGAATTTATTCGTAATTTTCTTCGTAATTAATTTTCTTTTTTTAAATTCATTCATGATGATGACATGATGACATGATGACATTAATTTATTCATTTCATTCATATATCGATATATTGAATGTTTTGGGAATTTAAACATAGTTCTGTTTTGGGATGCATTCACAAGCAGCCGATAACATTGCCAAGAATTCAATGTTTTTAAAAGAAGATTCTTGTTACCAAATTATCGGTTCATTATAGAATAGAGGGTTATAAATTTATAGATTCATTGATGAATCATATTACACTACTGTTTCCAAAACGAGAAATTATATGAGTGAATCCACGGATATTGAGGTTACCAAAATTTTTTACGTTAACAAAGAAAAAAACCTATAATTAAATTAGACATTTAACATTTACAAAGAAATGTTTAAAAATAAGTTAACGAATACAAATAAATTCCTCGGTAAAGGACGATTGTAAACCCGTCAAGAGATTAAACTTGACCATCAAAAAAATTAATTAACAAATGTAGGACTGAATAAACATGCTTTTACTTGTGACACATTTATTAATCAATATTGAATGTGATATTAAATGTAAGAGAAGATAATTTCAATTTCTCTATAGTAATACCAATTTAAGCGTACACCAATGCCTATTTATTATTACATTATCTGTTTGCAAAACTATTGATCATTTACATTCGGCAGACTTTTGTCATCGGACATCGGTGGTTTATATTTTCTACTGATGTTTTGTCGTACATTTCTTTTTTCAAATGCAATATATACATTTTTTTGTCATAATAAAATTCGCGTTCTTGTATGTACGTCCATGTGAGTTGCTTATCGGAAGATGCAAAGTGATATTTGAATATTTGAATATTTATTTGAATATTTGAATTATATTTGAATATTTGAATTATATTTTTTGAATATTTGAATTATATTTGAATATTTGAATTTATATTTGAATATATATTTGAATATTTGAATATATATTTTATTTTAGTGAGTACACGTATTTTTAATGAATATATTTTAGTGAACATGTAAATTTCAATCTATTACATTTTTCGTTAAAGAGAAAAAAAAAAAAAAAAAAAAAAAAAAAAAAACCAAGAAATCAAAGTTTATTGATAGACAGTTTTATTTACATTCATCGAATATCTCTGTTAATCAATGTTAACCATAAGGAGATTTAAAGGTGTCCGTTCACCACTAAACCTTGTTTCTATGATTTTACTGAATTTTACTAAATTCCATGTACCATGTGGCCGAAGATCATAAAACTAAACTTTTATTATTAAAACTAACTTTTCTTATTTAATTAAATTTTTCATCTTGAAAATTTTATTGAAGTAGTTTAAATGAATTAATATTATTAATATAGTAATATTAATAATGAATGAATTATGAATTTATTCCAATATCTATATTATGATAACACTATAATCCTATAATACTAACAATTCTAATCTATACGTACGTACGTACTAATACCACTAATTCATATACATATACATATACATATACATATACATCAATAATCTTAACAATTTATATATACCGTATTAACGATAATAGGTCTGTACTTTTAAACTCAGTCTTATGTTGTGATAGTGTTGTGATGATCATAACAAATCAACAAAATTACAGACTCCATGCTAGCTTTGTAGCTGCCAGTCAAAAACAAGGTGACATCATTATTTTACAACTCGGCTTTCATAATCAAGCAGATTGAACATTTAAAATCTTTGAAAAAGCTTATGCAAACCTTGAGTAAAAAATAATGTAAAAAATAATAATGTAAATTAGAAGAAAAGAAAAAATAAAGGCTAAATTTCATAGTGACTATCCGATATTACTAAAATCAGTATACGTACGAATATCATATCAATATTGATAACAGTACATACGTACATACGTATAAGTATTTTTTTATTATTGGTATAAATATTTACTTTTTATTATTCATTATTATTATTTTTTCTTGAATTATTGGCCAAGGCAAATTTAATGTATTACTAGCATTTATTCTTTTATATGACTATTTGGAGGTGCCCAGAAATAACTATTATCATAAAATATTATAAATTGATTCGTTATGTTAGTGAAATGACAAACATGTAATAAAACATTTCTAATGGATAAAAACATTTCTAATGAATAAAATCGTTTCTATATTTGATTCTGAAATCAAGGAAAAAATCCTGTTTTGAGTAATCCGTCGGATTCTCCGAGGAATTCCAAATCCAATAGTTTGAGTTTATGTATGCGTGTGTATTTTTACATATACCGATACAGTATACTAATATTCCGGCATTAAAAATTTGTGACAAAATGATTAAAATGATAAATGTGTTGCATACCATATTTATGTTTAGAGTTATTTTGGAAATTCCATCAAAAAATTTATAAGTTTTAAACCTTTACATGAATGCTATCGAACATTCACATGCCCATTTAAACGAACAACAACAAAAAAAAATTACATAGGTGCTACGCAATCAATTTATATTTATATCTGAATCAGGGTTATCGTTTCATATCACTTGAATCACACAAAATGACAAAGACTATATATTATCTAATGATTTCTTCTTTTATACAATTTTATAAAATAAAGTGCTTTTTAAAGAATATAATTCATAAAGATGGTCACTCTTGCTTTACTTTAATCGGTATGGTTCAAAGTAAATCCTTGGAAGGCAAGTAAGGGTCAATGCGTCATGTCAAGAAAATAAAGGCTAAATGTTTTAATGAAACCGATGTTGTAAGTTTATCAATATGATAAATATATGCATTGACCGTGCGAATGTTGTCATTGGTACTTATTTGATCTTTCCTCTCTTATTTTCATCATGACGTCTCTCGAATTCGTAGAACAATCGTAATGTTTTGGCGTACGTAAAGCCTGGAGGGAGAATGAAACAAACAGAGAAACTGATAACAAAAAGAAAATTAAATATTGTATCAATATTATATCAATATTGTAATATGAATTCTCCTTCCAAAAATATTCAACTTATCAGAATAAGTGCGGTCATTATGACGAAAAGATGCTAGTGCACCTGCGTTATATCGCATCTGACTCAGGTCAATCTTTTTATCACTATCGATACTAGTTAATAAATTTTTTACTTTATCAAGTAATTATAAATTATTTATGTGACAAATATGGTGATAAAATTCGGAATGTGATACCGGTGATACCAACAGTATCACATCTATTCTTTCCCAATAACTCCAGCAACTGAAACATTTCAATCTTCCCAAATTTCTTTTGCACTTATGAGCCGTGATTGGCAATTGACTGTATGCAAGAATGACGAGGGACAACTTATTATATCATCATGACTTACCCAGTTGCTAATTAACATCTTAAAATAGTTCATAGTTGATCCTTCTTCAGTCTTGTAATTTATATCTTTTACTCAACACGATATCAATGTGTCTATGCTGTATATATTTAACTAACAAGGGACCCGGACATTAATAACTGATACGTATAATATTGCTCAACTTTAAATGGGCATAGTTGTACATACGATTTATACAAATATCCCAAAATTTTATTTTATGTACTTTTTATACATCTATACATTTAATAATAATCATAATAATAATAATAATAATAAAGATGACGAGTGAAGTGTTTTTAAAGTTTCAATTGCTTTTTTACTGTCCCCGAATATTTGAAATATTTGATAAAGTTACATAATAATAATATTCAAGAATTCCGACTTTATTTAAAAAAAAAATTTTATGAAAATTTATGAAAAAAAAAATGCTTGCTTTCCTGCCCTCTCTCTTTCGTTTCTTTGGACTTTCAACCTAGTCATAATAGTCATAAACTGCTTAAAACCAATTTTTCTTGTTCGCTAAAAGAGCAAAAAAAAAAAAGCATCCACAAAGCTTTTCTTTTTTTTCTCTTACTACGAGACTTTTACGAGTCCTTTATTTCATAATTCTTTTTCCAGACTCTTACTATAAAATTCTCTACCATAATTTGATATAATATAAACAATGATAAAGCAATTAGTGTATTCAAGTAATCAAAAAGATCATCAAATTAAATATTTTTCTTTGCTCCCGTGTGCTTATTCCTCTAAATAAAAAAACGGATTATTTTTATATTCAATTATCACAAGGTTATCGATCGGTTTAGTCTAAAATTATACGTATATTTATTATATTATTTATTATATTATATATATATACACACATATATATATAATAATTAATATAAATTACATTATTGTAATACGTATATATTTATATTAGTTATTTTAATTTATTTATGATATATTTATTCGCAAAATAATATATATAATCCTTACTTTTTCGATTAAAAAAAAATAAATTCTTTTCTTTTACTTTTAATAAATTAAAAAAAATATATATATAAACAAAAAAAAACCCTTTAAAATTTTTTTAAAAAAAAAACCGTTAGCTTTTTTTTTTTTAATGATAAAACATTTTGTTATTAAGTTCGCATAGACATTAACCAAACAACCACAAAAAAAAAAAAAAAAAAAAAAAAAGACTAAAAGTCTCCTCCTGGTCAGAGTGACTATATAATCCACAACGAAAAAGCGTATTTTTTTTATTTTCGACTTTTTAAAAAAAAACTCACGATAATTCTCAACGATCTTGACAAAACCTTTTCGTGGTAGTTAGTTTTGGCTCCATCGCTCAACGAAGAAGCGATTTCGCCATCACCAAAAGTTTGAGAATTACAGTCAAAAAGAAAAAAAAGCAAATCGCGTTTTTTTTTTTCTCTTTTCTTTATCAGATCACGCAACTAAATACTGTGTATATTTGTTTCTTTATTTATTTTTTTTTTCTTTCATCAAACTTTTTTTTACTTTCAAAAAAAAATACGTCCCCCAAAAAAAAATTCTCTCAAAAAAGTTCTTTTTAAAAAAACTCTTTATTAACTCATCGCTAAAAATCATTTTCAATGATCGTTTTACAACCATCTCATAACGATATTCATACAAGGAGTCTTGATTTAGCTAGTGGCAACTTCTCCGCAATTCCTTCCCAACACATTCCTTCTTCCATGTATCAAACAGCCCCCCAATATCAACAACAACCCTTCGTTTACTCGAACATATACCCTTCCGCTTCTCATCATTCAAGATCACCATCTACCTCATCGTTATCTAGGCATTCACCGGCTGATACTTCGTTCACTATAGATACAAATTATTTGTATCAACCATCCGTTAGTACTGCTAACGCCATGGCTACTTCGCCTGACGTACATAAAGCTTCGCCTATTCAACAAAATCATTCTTCTCCAACTATGATGCCTTCTGGATCGACATCAACTGTTACTTTATCGCCTGACAATACCAATATTCTTCCACCTTTGTCTGAAGTATTCCCAACATCATCTGCTCATCCTGGTCAGCAGAATTCGTCTTCAGCATCATCCCCAATTCAATCTCAAGTTGTTCCACAAGCTCAATCACAACAGCAACAAACGAGTGCAAATATGCCTATGACATCCGCCGCCGCACATTCTGGTTTCTTTCAAACTATTTCACAATATTCTGACGTAAACGCAGCAGCAGCTTCATTTGCCGCTGATACTGTTACTTTTTCCGCTGCACCAATGATGTCACAAAGTCAACAACCTCAAATTGCTTCCAACATTTCTGTCGCAGATCCTCGTACATTACCTCGTATTGGTCCAAATGGTTCAGACATGCAAGCTCTTTCTACTGGTATAGACCCTACAGGTAGAAATCGTAGTAATGCATCAATGCTCGCTATCAATACAAATGGTTTAACAGTAGGAGCTACAGATACTAGTCCAATGAGTGCCGGGTCATCTACAGGATCCCCTATAGTACCAGGAGTTCCAAATACACTTAGTTATCATCATAGTGCAAATGCGGCACATCATCAAGCTTTACTTAATAGTCATTTTATGGCAGCGGCACAATCTATGAATAATGGTAGTATGATAGCACCTACAACACAACGTTCACCTAATAGTCGCCGAGGAACACGATCAGATGATGGTAGTGATGCGATTTCTCAAGCCACTAATGGAGAACGTCCTCAAAAAGTATACTCATTTGTTGCACTACCGGGCATTAACACTAAAAAAAGACCTCGCCGACGATATGATGAAATCGAACGTCATTATGCTTGTAATTATTCAGGATGTACAAAAAGTTATGGAACTCTTAATCATTTGAACGCACATGTACAAATGCAAAAACATGGTCCAAAACGACACCCATCCGGTAAGTTTTTTTTTTCTTATTACTTGTTACCTAAGTTACCCGAGTTATCTTAGTTACCTTAGTTACTCGAGTTACTTGAGTTACTTGAGTTACTTGAGTTACTTTAGTTACTTGAGTATAATAAAATTAGTCTGTCCTTTTTTTTATATCCGATTATGAATATGCTTTGTAATATGATACTAAAATTTATATATATATTTTTATTCAATATTTAATAGAATTCAAAGAACTTCGGAAACAATGGCGACGCCAAAAACGTGAGGAAGAAGAACGTAAAGCCGCTGAAGCAGCCAATGCCAAAAACGTCATGGGTTTAAATATAAATTCTCTTTCCTCGATATGAAAAAAAAATCTTTAAAATGGAACAATTTATTATTCGCCATCCTTTTTTTTTGCCTTTTTTTTTACTTACGCTTATTGAATTTCGAATCACAAGCCTTTATAAGCAATAAGATGGTTAGAAATTGTTATATATAGTACATAGTTATGATGGACAATTGTTATTTTCAAAA
>CAJVPZ010000591.1:0-18219 GCA_910592135.1 Racocetra fulgida | reverse complement strand
ACTAATAAAACTTTTTCAAATTACAATTAATTTTTATCAAATTTTTATAATATATAGATAAAATTATTTATCTATTAGGTTATACAAAAATTTTTTTTTGGTTTTCATAATATAGAGCTGTTTAAACTAACCTAGCCGGCTGGTTTTTTTTAAAATTTTATATATAAAAATTTATAAATTATTTTTAAAAACCTATCTGGTTATTAAAACATATAAAAAGAGCATGTCGACTTAGTGAAGTTGGTAAGTTGTCATACTCCCAAGCGGCAGAACAAGAGTTCGAATCCCACTGGCGACGAAATTCAAATTTTACAGAATGTATTACAGCAGACTGTGTATAATCCATTGGATCAGTGAGATTTGTAAACTTGGTCGCACCAGGGTTTACTGAGAGGCTGTGGAATATTAGTGTGATGTATAAGTTATATAAAACCCGAGTGAAGCAGCCAGGTAAAACCAGATATTGGGACAAAGGCACACGGGAGCCTGCTTGGCAAGTCCTAAGTAGAGAGGTAGCACAGACTTTCGACAGTACTACGTAAAGGATTATCAACCAAAAAACTGAAACCAGACAGGACTGAGGTGTTTGTCAAGACACTATATCAACCAGGCCACCGTGGTATTAGGGAAGAGGTCCACCCTTCCGGGCTATCTGGATTGGGAGTTTGGAGACCAGAGGAACGGTAGAGGGTTCGTAAAGTGAATGCTGGGGTTTGGGTGAACTTTACAAGGGCAGAAGTAAATAACGGTAGTGGCTTCAGCTCGCAAGTATTCGTTCTTGGACTTGCGTAAGTTACCAAAAGTCTAGGTTAGCCGGATTGTGGGTATGGAAAGCTCTAACAACGATGCCTCAAGGATAAATTAGTTCTAAGGTTATGGTACACATCCAGAACTCTTGACTGATGAATATAACAGAGATGTTCCAGTGACACAAGGAAATAGTATATGTTACAGAAGGTTTAGATAGGTAATCCCCTAGTTGAATTATAGGTATGGCAGCTAGTGTAGAATCTACAATGTAATACCGTATGCAGACTACTTAAATAGGTGCTCAAAAGGCGCATGTGTAGCTAGTTGTACTCTCTAATATAATTGGGGTTTTGCTTATGTGAGCTCTCTGCCCATTATATTTGAATAAAAATCTCTATGCCAAAGAGGCTAGTTAATAAAAAAAAAAATAAAAAAATTAAAACATATAAAAGGGTTTGGGCCCTATAGCTTAGCGGTTAAGCTGCCAAATCTCCAAAAACAAGATTAACGGTTCAAGTTAAGCTGAAGGCAAAGAATCTTAAGATTTTCCACTTCTGTAATCCAGAAAGAGGTCTTACTATTAGATGCAAAGCTCTGTGGCTAAATCCAAGTGCAAGTACGAAATGGAAAAGGAAATTTCCAGAAAGGAGGTCTAATTGTGGAGTGGTGTCAACATGCATAGGATCCTGAAGAATATATATAATACTAAGATCTGATTTTGTATAGACTTTCTATATAATTTTTCAATATACTGTATCATATATTTAAATTTGTATAACCAACTGATAATTTTTTTAAAAGTCAGATGCTTATTTGTATAACAAAGATGATTTTTATACAAGTTAGATCTTTATTTTGTATAATGATACTATATATATATATTGATATATATTTTATTTTTTGAAAATGGATAAAATAAATACATATGATTCGAAATCCTAATTTTTATATTAAAAAAAAGTAAGTAGGTTTAAATTCATAAATTTATCGAAAATTGCAAATAGCTAATAGGGGATTTGTTTATAAAGGTTTATTGTGATTTTCTTTTTCTTGTAATAGTCTTATCACTGTCTTTACAGAACCTGAAATAGACAAATGAAATAAAGTAACAGTTAAGGTTTAAATTTGTGTATTTTTTTAAAAAGGTTGGATTTTAATTTGCATATTTATATATATATCGAAATATTAAATGTAAGAGTTCAATTTGTGCATTTTTTTATATATACTATATGTTTGGTAATACATATAATAACGATAATATACTGATTATGGAATTTTGTCTTTACGCATATCGATATAAAAAATTCGTGTTGGTGTGGTTATTAAGAAATTTATTAATCCATATTTAAGATACGTAAACTATTCAAGTTTATGACTATTTATTATTTAATTTTATTTTGTTCTAAGCATTTAAAATTACTCAAGTTCATAAATATATTAGCTTTAATTTAATGTATAATTATGAATAAAAATTATTAATCTAATATTTAAGATAAGTCATTCAGATTCATGACTATTTACTATTAAATTTTATTTTATTTGCACTAGTAAGTATAATAAATTTTTATTAATCTGAGTGTTTAATATGTTACTTAAGTTTATTTAACATTTACTATTTAATTTTATTTTATTTGCTTTAATTTAGTATGTGTGTTGTGAAAAAAACTTATTATTCTATATATTCAAGATAAGCTATTTGGGTTTATAACTATTTACTATTTAATTTTATTTTATTCGTGTTAATTCAGATGAGTATTATGAAAGGTTTAATCTAAGTATTTAGAATAAACTACTCAAGTTCATGAATATTCACTATCTTAACTTTATTTTGTTTACTTTAATTTAATGCATGGATATAAATAAAATATGGGGGGAGTCAGTAGACATGGGACAAATTTTTTCTAAATAAAAGTTTTCTTAACTTTAAATATAAATATTTTGTCAACTATCTTATTAAATCTAATAATTTTTTTTTTTATTTTAATTTCAGGTAATTCTAGAATTAAAATAAAAAAAAATTTATCAAAATTAGTTAAGTAGTTGTCAAGAAATTGTAATTTAAAAATTAAAAAAAATTCACTAAAAATGATTTGTCCCATTTCTACTGACTCCCCCCATATATCAATCTATATATTTAAGATAAGCTATTCAGGTTCATAACTATTTACTATTTAATTTTGTTTTGTTCGTGTTAATTCAGATAAATATAATGAAAATTTTTAGTCTATTTAAAATAAGTTACTCAAGTTCATGAATATTTATTATTTAATTTTATTTTTTTTAATGTAAGTATTTAGAATAAGCTACTCAAGATCATAAATATTTACTATTTAATTTGGTATATAATTATAAATTTATATTGTTCATGTTAATTTAGGTGGGTATGATCTAAATATTTAGAACAAGCTATTCAAATTCATGATTATTCACTTTAGTTTAGTACATGGTTATAGAAAATTTATCTATCTATATGTTTAAGATAAGTTATTTAGATTCTTGACTTATTATTGAATACATAAATTCAGGAGAGTATGATGAAACTTTTAATCTAAGTGTTTAGGATAAGTTACTCAAGTTCATGAATATTTACTACTTTAATTTCATTTTGTTTGCTTTAATTTAGTGTATAGCTATAAAGAAAATAAATCAATCTATGTTTTTAAGATAAGCTATTTGGGTTTACAACTATCTACTATTTAATTTTTATTCGCGTTAAATATTATGAAAATTTTTAGTTTGAGTATTTAAAATAAGTTGAAATTTATGACAAAATTATGCAATGATCGATTATAAATCAAACTATAACATACGTATATCATGTGCTTAAAGGGTATATATATATTGATTATATAAAGTTTTTTTTAATTTTTGGTTTCGCTATTGCTCATCTTATGATATTAGGCTAGCTTTTTTGTTCTGAGTTATTTTTTATAGAAGTTGCAGCTTCAAGACTGTAGTAATACAGCTTGAGGACTGTTTGATAGTGAAAGGCTCCACAACTGCTTAGCGTACAAAGATCTTATGATTTAGTTATTAAGTCTCTACGCAGTATAAGCAGTGTGATTGTAATTGTAAATGCTAAACAGAAATTAGAGATGCTTTAAATATTAAATACAGTGTAAATATAAGTACAGTAAGACTTGGTTCTATTAATTAGCCTCTAGTTACTAACGATACTCCTCAAACCACTATTGTAAGCAATATTCTAAGTGAAAAAATAGTGGATAAAGAACGTGACAATATAAATCGTATTTAAATTGCAAGCAAAGGAGATAAATGCGACAAGATCGTATTTGAATTTAAGCAAAAAAGAATTTAATAGAGCAGTAAGAAAATGACTTCACAAGAATAGTGAATATCATGCCAAGAAGATTTGAAGCAATCTATATTTCCATATGTTTATTCCTATATATTTACCAAACTAAGTAATCGAGTGATAATAAAATTTTTAATTTAATCGTTTAAAATAAGCTACTTAAATTATGAGCTTGCATTGGAATTACTGTAAAAAATTCTATTACAAAACTTGCTATTTTAGTGACACACAGTATGCAGTTAAAGTCTGTTGTGAATTATTATTAGAACTTGCTTACTAATGAAATAGTTTGCATTAGAATTTTTGTGATTTTTATTATATATAAATTACTGCTATTTCAGTATAATTAAATTTATACCAAGTTCAATCTTTAATTAGGATATTATAGCATTGTGACATATAATATTTACAGCAATTAGATATTATGCCATAATTAATTCTACTATATCAGATATGGTACGCCGTAATGCTGTAATTTAGTAATTCTACTGCCAACCATATACATACCGATACAGCAATTAGTAAAAAACTTAAAAGTTACCTTGCCTATATACATATTCTATAATTAGTATATGATTCATAACTTTTTTAGTTTAGTTTATTTCTCTTTTGTATATAGTAAATAAAAAAAAATTTAGATCAGAAAAAAAAAGATAAAAAAAAAAAAAATCGTATATTTGATATTTTTTCTCTTAGAAAATGCCACTATCTTAGAAATATAGTAAAGAGAGACTTACAAAACATCCATATTGTGCCCATATAGTTCGAATGAAAAAGGTTATTTGTCGTTGTAATAAAGTTATCAAACTTGATCATTACTATGATGAAACTTTCTTAAATATTCATATTAATGATAAAGGATGTTTAGTTAAGCAAGGAGTTCAATCAATTTTAAATTATTTTAAACCGATCTCTAAATCAAAAAAAATTAAAAGTGATGATTGTATTAACAGTGCTAAAGAATAGAAAAGTGATGATGATGAAAATATGGGTAATGATGATTTGTTTAAAATTGACAAAATAAGTAATGTAGAAAATGATTGTGAGAGTGAAGTTTTAAGTGATGATAATATGATAATCCCATCAAACAATAAACAGAAGCCTTGCTCTGGTCTTAGATCTAGTATTATCTATGAATATATTAGTCATACTCCTGCTCAGTTTGGTAGAACTAGAAGAATTAAAGTTATTGCAAAAGAGATTTTTTCAGATTTTTTTTCAAAAGAATTTTCATATAAGAAGTTGGATTGTTTACAGAAATGTCAGTTGAATTATCAATTGTATGCAGAAGCAGTATAGAAAATTGATTGTGATTGTAAGTTAATATTGCTTTTAGTTGTATAGTGATATACTGTATATAAGAAGGTTTAATTAATTATTTTTTTATTAATTCAATCAAGGTAACTGTGTTCGTTCTATAGAGTGTGAGAGATTTACTAATCAAAATATCTGTAACAACTGTCTTAGTTTAAAAGGCAATAAACTTTTACAAAATCAAATTGCTAAAGTAAAACCATCTACTTTAAAACTAAAACATATCCAAAACATTATTTCGAAAATAATTTACTAAAAAATTATCTAAAATATTCTGACCTTACTGAAATTTGGTTAATAATCAAAGATAATGAATCTAATACAGCATCTAATGTTTGGATAAAATTGGCAGAAAAAGGCATTCAAGTGGCATTTAATAAAAAATCAGTTTTTGAAGGTCTTTGTAATATTATATTACAAGCTGTAATTCAAAAAGAAAAAATATATCTACAAGAAATTTGAAATATACTGATGAGTTTAAAAATTTTCTTGTAATTCTTAGTATCTATAATCCACATGTATTAGACTTATTCTGGCAAAATTTAGAAGGATTAACAATTCAAAGTATTAGATATAAAAATTATTTATTATGTATTTATTGTAGAGATTAAACCTGGGTAGAAATTGTTACTATATGATTACTCAAAAATATAATAATTTACTTGAATAACCTGGATAATTTAATAATATCTAGATAAAGATTTTTTTAACAGGTTTAATCTCTAGTTTATTGTATATTAAATTTATTATAACAATAATTTTTATTTTTAGATACTATCGCTCTAATTCCAAAGATATGTTAACAAATTCAACTCTTTGTTTTAAAAATGTAGCTCAGTTCAAACGATTTTTGGACTCTATCAGATATGATGGGCCAATTGCAGCTATAACAGATAATACTAAACTGAAACCATGTCTTAGATATTCTTCACAAATAAGATATATTATTGGTTCTACATTTTCAAATCATAAGACAAATATTAAAATATATGATATTAGTATTAATACTGAATAATAACTAACATTATTATTAGGTTCAGAGTGTGGCAACTTAGTGAAGTTGGCAAGTTGTCGCACCTCCAAGCAGCAGGACTAGAGTTTGAATCCCACCGGCGACGAAAATTCGAATTTAAGAAAATGCATTTGGAAGACTGTATCCTATTGGGTTATAGAACCTGTAATGGTGGTCATACCAGCTTGTACTGGGAGGTAGTGGAACATGTAGTGTGATGTACAAGTTATACGAAACCCAAGTGAAGCTACCAGATAAATTCAGCGAATTTACAGGGTATGGAAGCCTGCTTGGCAAGACCCGAGTAGAGAAGTAGCACAGATCTTCGACGGCACTACGTAAAGGATTATCCGGAAACCGGAAAACTGGACAGGACTGAAGTGTTTGGCAAGGCACTCTCCACCAACCTGGCTGCTGGAAGAGTAACTGGAGGAAAAGGACCCAATTGTGGGGACCAAAGGCAGGTCACAGCCCTTCCGGGCTAACTGGATTGGAAGTTTGGAATAACAGGGATAGTCCGTATAGTGGGTGCTAGGGTTTGGGTGAACTCTATAAGGGCGGTAATAGGTAATGATAGTGGCCTCGGCTCGCAAGTACTTGTCCTCAGACTCGGCGTAAGTTACTGAAAGCCTAGGTTAACCGGATTGTGGTCCGGATAGCTCTAGTGACGATGTCTCGAGGATAAATTAGTCCTAAGGGTATAGGTGAGTATCCAAAACTTTGTAAGATGTAACGGTGATACAGGGAGAGTTGCATTACAGAGGGTTTAATTTGATAGCTCAAGTAATAGTGGGTTATAGGTACGACATCTAGTGTAGAACCTAGTAATAGGTAGATACTTAATTAGATGCTCAAAAGGCGCAGATATGGCTAGTATGTACTCTCTAATGTATGGGGTTGGGATGAGCCCCTTACTCGGTAAATACCTGAATAAAAACCTTAGTTCCAAAGAGGCTAGTTAAAGAGAAAAAAAAAAAATTTATTATTAGGTTCTATTACTAAAATTTCTCCTTGTTATTATTGCTCTTCTTCTTAATCTTGAATCTGATAAAACAGAAACAATATTAGATATATATAAATTACTTTTAAATTTTGTATAAGAACTTAAGCTACATATCATTTCAATTGGTTTTAATGATGCACAGGTTGAATTTGATGCACAAACTCAATTTTAATAAATATCAACTCCTAGTAGACTTAGAATTAGTTATAATTGATACAATATTGATTTTAGTTGTCCAATTTTTCTAAATATTGGACTAGTAATACAAGTTCAGGATTCTAAATATGAAAAAAAAACATGACAAAATGCAGCAATGTCAGAAGCTCGAGTTCTTATACTTAATCATACTACTGTAAGATTTGGTCATTTTACAAATTGCTTACTCATCCTAAAAGTCCTATATATAAATATGATATATATAAACTTGATCGGCAAGATGATGGTGCAGCTTATAGAATTTTTTGTCCTAAAAATCTAATGTGCTGTCTTGATTCTAATAATAAAATCAAACCTGAATATGAAGGAACATTTATATATTTATTTATAATTAGTAAGTCTTTAAAAATTTTATAATAATATATAAATTGAAATTAATTATCTTTTATTAATATAGATGAATTAGTTGATAGTTATTTGAATCAAAATATTACTCCTATTGAATGAATAAGAATAGTGATGATATCTTATTTTTTTTACGAATTTAGAGATTTTATATAAATACATTAGCATAAAAATACCCTGAATTTATTTCCTCCAATCAAAATTTTATTGCATCTCAAACATTTGCAATATTTATTTCATTAGCTGAATCAATAATTTATTTGTAAAAGCTTATAGAGATTTTTATAATCAATATCCACTTGTTTCTTGGATACATGGTTCAGAAGCATGTGAACATTTTTTTGGTATTGCATGACAAGTTAATGCAGATTTTGATTTTGCGGAGTTGTTAGAAATAGTACCAAAAATAGATCATTATACTAAAGCATTAAACTCAAAAGAAATATTTTTTAATAAAGATAAATCTGTACGTGAAGGTAAATAAACTAATTTTTTTATATATTGCAATTTATATTAGCATATAACTAGCATATATATATTAAATTATTTATTTTAGAATATCAGTTTAAATATAATCAAAGGGTGTGATGACTTAGTGAAGTTGGCAAGTTGTTGCACCCCAAGTAGCAGGACTAGAGTTTGAATCTCACTAGTGACAAAAATTCAAATTTATAGAAAATGTATTTGGAAGACTGTATCCTATTGGATTATAGAACCTGTAATGGTGGTTGTATCAGCTTGTACTGGGAGGTAGTAGAACATGTAGTATACTGTATGAGTTACACAAAACCCAAGTAAAGCTACCAAATAAATACAGCAAATTTACAGAATATAGAAGCCTGCTTGGCAAGACCCAAGTGAAAAGGTAGCACAGATCTTTGACGATTACTATGTAAAGGATGATCAACCAGATATCGGAAAACTGGACGGGACTGAGATGTTTGCAAGGCACTATACCAACCAGGCCGTCAGATAACCAGAGGAAGAATTCTGCTCTTCCGGGCTATCAGATTAGAAGTTTAGATTTCTGGAGGTATGGGAGGGAGTTCATAAAGTAGGTACTGGAATTTGGGTGAACTTTACAAAGGCAGTAGTAGATAACTGTAGTAGCTTCAGCTTGCAAGTACTTGTCTTCAGACTCAGTGTAAGTTATTGAAAAAGCCTAGTCTGAAAATGTGTAAGAAATAAAAAGATTAAGAAGGTATATACTACATCTTCTCTAGGATAACCTGGTAAGTATAAGAACCCTACTGGGTTATCCATCGAATTAGGGCACAAGTAATATAGCATATGTTGATCTGGGTGGTCTTCAATGAAGCAGCATGAGATTATGGGTTAGCGTAATTAAGGTGGTAGTGCAGGATGGAGGACACCAGAGAGTTTAATTGGATAGCTCAAGTTATAGTGGGTTATAGATACAACATCTAGTGTAGACTCTAGTAATAGGTAGCTACTTAATTAGATGCTCAAAAGGCACAGGTATAGCTAGAATATACTCTCGTTAATCAAGAATATACTACTAATATACCTAATAAAAATTCACCTTTCTGCGATATTGCAAAAAAAAAAATATATATATATATATATAATCAAAATTTTATCGAAAATAATCAAATTAATCTATTACAAATCTGGCCAGATAATAATCAAATTGAGTATATATTTAATCAATCACGTCAAATAGCATATAATCTTGCTAAATATTTGGGGATGTTAACACCTGATATTATACCTATTAATTCACTTCGGCTATATGTTTTAATAACATCTAACAATATAGAAGTTTCTGGCTCAAATAATGAAAATATATAGGATGATGAGAATCTAAATGAAAATATATCTAATTACAATTATTCTTAAATAATTAGTTGTGCTGCTAAAGAAATAGATCTTTTAAAACAGAAAGAAAATGAAAGAGATAAAATAAATATAAATAAAGAAAATGAAAATTTAGATGAATGCATGAAACAACTTTCTTTTATTAATATAGTTGAAATAGAAACTTCAAATAATACAATTAGTGCAGGTTGCTATAATTTATAATATAATTTAAACTTTCTTTTTAGAAAAATCTACTAAATTTTTTTAAAAAAAATTTAAGGGTTCGATGGTGTAATATTTTCATTAAAAATAGTATCAATTTTTAAGAAATGATTTATTAACATGAAAAGTATAATGCTTATACTTCTCATAATATTAAATGGACAGCCAAAACAAATAATACAAGAATAATTAATTTAACTTCAATTAATCTAATTAAAGCAAGACATATTGTTTTATTATTTACTAAAAATGCAAATGCTGAAATACAATTTATAAAACAACGAGAAAAACAATGGAAAAATGATTGAAAAGTTATAAGCCAATCTATTGCCAATCTTTATGAAAAGAAACAGTTAAAAAACAACAAAAAATGTTATTTAGTAATCAAAATTTAAGTAAGTTTAAATTAAATTATTTTTTTATATTAATAATTACTTAAATTTTAATTTTTTAAATTAATAATTTTATAGTTAAAAATGTAAATATTAATCATAATAATTCTCTTAATGAACAAGATTATGTTATAGCTTATTATGAAATACAACTTTGTATTGGACAAATAATTTCTAGTTTTTATGAAGCATATGGATATCATTCTTATAATTAGGAACCAATTACAGTCAGGGATTTTGCCAAATATGGACAGTGTAGATCACACCTTGTATAGTAAAAAAATGTTGATCACATGATTCTAGATCATTTGGTTGTACAAAAATCATGTGTAATTGACCAATCAAATTTAACCACAACAAAATTTACATATTAATTAAAAGAAGTTAGTTATCATTTGCCTTTTTTATAATAGCTTATTGCGAGGGATCAAATGGGATCATTTAAAGTAGACATCTTATATTAGCTAATTGTATATTGTTTAATATCAAATAAAAAATAAAATATCAAATGATCTCATGGTGAAAAAAATTGTTACACAGCCAATCAAATTCATAGAATGACACAGAGATTATTCTAGAATGCGATTTCCTAATTAGACAAAATCCCTGACTGAATTACTGATATTGAAAATATATCATATTTAACTCTTAAAGTTTTTACTCCTATTCATAATATTTTTTCAGCTAAAATAGAAGAAGATCATGTTTTAATTACACATCAATGTTCAAAAAATATTCTTTATCATTTAGATACACAAGATATACAAATTTTTGATAATACTCTTCAATTATTAGAAAAAGCAAAAGCTTGTTATAATTTTTTTAAAAAAGAAGAAATAGTTTATATAATTAATATGCATAATAATTAAATATTAAAAAAATCAAATAAAATTACCTTTGATTTTACATAAACTTAAATCTAAAATTGTATAATTTTAATAAAATTTGAACTTATATGATAATTTTGTATAAAACTTTTAATAAAATTATATGTATAAAATTATATTAAAATTTTAAATCTGAATCTAAGTTATATATATATTCTTCGGGGTCCTATATACATGTCCCTCACAGATGGTTCTGTTATATGAAGATTATGCATATAAGTCCTCGATTAGAGGTGACCGGGCAGCATCAACATCTCCAGCAGTTGGGGAACTTGTTTGGGAGAGTGATACAACGATAACAAAACTGAAGCATTGAAAAAAATGATGAATACAAGAATGATCTGTAGTAAAGGATTAGTCCAACTAGAATTAGAAGCACCTCTGGCATGTGGTATGATACCAGATTAAGAAATTAATTAGTAGTAGTAGTATACAAAAATCCAGGTTGAACAATAAGGCTCTGGTAGGTTTAAGTTGCAGATAAAGTAGTCTGAGTCTAATATTCTTAGATTAGTCAATAAGTATATAAGTGAGCAATAAGGTTGTATAGTAGTATATATAAGACAAAACCTCACCTTAACACCAGAAAAAAAAAATTAAAACATATAAAAAAAATTTTTTACAAGTTTTTAAATTTTGACCCGGCCAGGTTATAAAAACCAAGAATTTTTTTTTATATGGCCTTATAGTAAAATTTTGAACTATTGTATTTTATTAAAAAAATATACTTATATATGTAACAAAATTTTTTTGGATGGACCCAAAATTTTCTGGGTTGCACAAAATTATCAATTTTGATTAGTCAATTTATGTAATGCTATAAGATAAATTTAATATTAAAATTTTATACCTAATTTTAAATTTTTCAAATCTTACTGAGTTTTTGATCAATTTTAATGAATTTACTATTATTAAAATCAGAAAAACATACTCTACAAAATTTAAATAATAGTTAAAATTAGGTTACTTAATAAAATTTTTTATAAAATTAAATATAAAAAAAATTTGCCATTAAGTTTATATATAATTTTAAAATAGTACTGTTTACCCTTAAACTCAATTATCTCAAAATAAACTATATGTCAAAATGGGCCTTTTTAATACGAGGCACCCCATATGATGTATTTTGACAGCAAAAATTTCGGCAATTATGAAATTAATTTCGGCAATGATGAAAGACTAATTTCGGCTGATTAAATGCGTAATACTTTTTTAGTATGATAGGCACAAATGTATAAACACTATCAAAACTTTCTTACCAAAACTTTTTTTTCTTGCTAATGTAACGCAGAAGGAGCAACATGATTTTTTGCATCTAGTTTTGAAATTTGATTGGCCAGTGAAATTTTATAGTTGGTACCGCTTCGGGTTGGCTAACGTTCACATAGTCTAGAGTGTCCAGAATTATGCGAAAACATAACGGTCACAGGAAATGTCTAAATGGCAATTAAAAATAAAATTTAGAAGGATCTTTATTGTTAGTATAATTAGTTTTTCGGTTATGTCTCTTAGTTGATATATGAAATTGACGTACCAGCAGGTATCGGGTTCAGTTTTGCTGAGTCACATGATAGGTTCTTATTTAATGCAAGTAAAATTAATTGATTCTCGTATCATATAGCCGACACCCGGATGCTATTGTTATAGTATAAAAAATGCTATATTAAATTTTTTAAAAAGCATTATTTAAAGCATATATAAATTTATTATATACAGAGATTTAATTCAATCATAGACTATTGCTATCGCTATCACTATATATATAAACAATATTTTATAGCATTTTATTGTTTTATTAAAAATTTATTACCCATTATTATGATCCGTTATTTATTATGTTTTTTTTTTAATTTTTTAATCTTTCATATACGTACCATCCAACCAAATTGCAGAAAATATAGCACTGAATCCTCCTTGACAGATTTTTTTAATATTATTCAGTTTGTCAAATGGATCCCATTCAATTATGCTTTCATGCTCAAAAGTTCTTAGTTGGAACTCTTCAATACAGTAATTAATTTCCCTATTCCCACATGCTTATTCACCAGCAGGACCTATATCGGCTAATCCTTGATAATATCCGAAGGCCTTGTGTTTGTCCCTTTCAACACCAATTTCATATCGATAATAATATCCAACATTATACTGTATATTCTCAGGACCCATATCTGCTAATTCTTGATAATATATTAAAGTCTTATGTTTGTCCTTTTTAACTCCAATTCCATATTAGCAACATTGTCCAATGTTATATATATTAATTTTTTACGGTGATGCTGGGGATCCCCAACGGTATTTGTAGTTATTAGTATGTAGTTATATCCAAAATGTGACAGTGCATAAAATTGTACAGTATACGAATACAATCGTTAACGATTTTAAATTATTACTCATATTTGGCTAAATTAATTCTTAGCTCTTAAATTGTCTTAAAATAATGTTCTTGGGTACGTATTATTTTCGCCAATTAGGGCACCCCGCGATCATGCGTATGTTAAAAATTTTTTGATAAAATTTGGAAAACTTAGTGTTAACAAACTATATACGTATTAAAAAAAGGCTGCGGCTAAATTTTCTCTAAAACTGAGTAATTCTAAGTAAAATCAATATCTATATCGATATTAATTAAATTTTTTTTATCAATTTTTGGTTACGTACTGCACGTCTGATCGGCTATCACATGATAACTGGTATTATTAATCAGAGGTAGATTAGGGCACAAGTTTTTTCTTATCTTCGTTTCAAATTATGACAAATAAAAAAGACAATATCGCAACAAGTTCCTCAGATCCTGTTGACTCACCACCACCTTACACACCTCTTCCCTCACAATCTCGAGAAGTTGAGCCCAATGAAACTACGCGTCTTTACCCAAATGTTCCAAAACATTCTTATTCCTCTATCCCAACTCCAACTTATAACCCACCTCAACAACCTTCGATTACAGCATATTATCAACCCGAGACTGTTATTTTAGGTCCAGCAGTTTCTATTTTTGATTTACGTAGCGAACCAGCTGTTACTTGTTGCCCACATTGTAACCAAATTGTTTTGAGCAAGACGAACTTTCGATCTGGAACTTGCACTTGGTTATCATCCCTTGGCTTATTTGCAATTGGAGTGACAATGTGGGGATGTTGTTTGTTTCCCTTTTGTGTAAGTATAGTTCTCGGAATTATAGAATAATTGTACGTGTTGTTGGTCAATAATGTTAAAATTTTCTATTTTATAGATGAATGATTTGAAAGATTGCATTCATTCGTGTCCTAATTGTGGTCATGTTATAGCTAGATACTCAAGATTTGAAGGAAGAGCATATAAGTTCGGAGAATAAGTAATTTTTATGTATGAATCGTGTTGAAAGTACCAAAGAAAAAAAAAAACAAAAAAAAACAATAATAATAAATAACTTCGATATGATATTTTTAAGTATATACTATATATATATATATTATGTCTTGATTATTTATACGTATACAAACACCTATACGTACGTATGTGTCATTCAAAAAGAGCTTGAAATTTACAAAAAAATAGATATTATAATATAAATGACAAGTCGATCTCTCTTAATGCATATATAAATAAATATCGGACATTTTACGTTTAATTTAAAATTTTGACTTTAACAATGTTTCGACTTTCAGTTGTACACTCCAATTTGAAATTTTTTAAAACTCCTATGCGAAAAGCAATGCTTTTCAGGAGCATGTCAGCCCAGACTTCAGGTAAAGACTTTTTGAATTGCTTTAAAATAAAAAAAAAACTAGCTTAAATTATTTACAAAGCGCGTTTTTTCGGTTAGTTAAGTATGACTGGGAGGATCCTCTCTCTCTTGAATCACAACTGACTGATGAAGAAATTGCCATCAGGTATATACATATATATATTTACATATGAGTGTCACTAAAAGAAAACCCGAAAATTTAAATATGATTTATATTTAAATTTTCGGGTTTTCTTTTAGCGACACTCATATATATATTTATATATATTTTTCTTTTGTAAAAATTTCTCCAGGTGCATTTTTGACTAAATTTATCGGAATAAATTAGGGATTCTGCTCGTCATTATTGTCAAGAAAAGTTATTTCCAAGAATTTTGGAAGCTTATCGCCATGAACGTATGTTAATTATTATTATTTTTTTTTTTTTTTGAAAAATTAATCGTAAACAGGTTATTTACCATCCTTTATATTTTTAGGGTTTGATCGTGAGATTGTTACAGAAATGGGCGAATTAGGTTTACTTGGTCCTACTATTCAAGGATATGGTTGTTCGGGTGTTTCTTCGGTAGCATATGGACTTATTGCCCGTGAAGTGGAAAGGTTTTAAATTTTTGATTTCAATTTTATTTATTTATTTTAGAGATGACACGTTTAATTAGATTTATTTTATTACCTTTCCAGGGTAGATAGCGGTTACCGATCCACAATGAGTGTGCAATCATCACTTGTTATGCATCCTATATACGCTTTTGGTAGTGAAGAACAAAAGCAGAAGTATTTACCTAGATTAGGTATTATTTTCGCGTATACAATGTCCAAGTTACAATTAACCTTCAATTCTAATTTTTTAATTGCAGAATCATTATTATTTACCTTTAAATAGCGAAAGGTGAAATTATTGGTGCTTTTGGGTTAACAGAACCTAATTACGGTTCTGATGTTGGTGGCATGCAATCTTATTCACAAAAAAAAAATGGTGTCTATATATTAAATGGATCGAAAACTTGGATTACCAACTCTCCAATAGCGGATATCTTAATTGTTTGGGCAAAGTCCAAAGAAGATCATAAAATACGAGGATTTATTTTGGAAAAGGTACATATACACGAACAACTGGATGTCGTATAAAATAAAAAAAATGCTAAGTTGATGATAATTTTTATAATATAAAAACAAGGGTATGGAAGGATTATCTACAGCAACCATTAAAGGTAAATTATCACTTCGAGCTTCCATAACTGGAATGATCATGATGGATAATGTAGAAGTTCCTGAAGAAAATTTACTTCCACATGCAGAAGGTTTAAAGGTAATATAATTCCTCTTATTATTATTTACCATTATTTCGAAAAAGTTTGCTCACTTTTATTAACTAGGGGCCCTTTAGTTGTCTTAACAATGCACGATTTGGAATTGCATGGGGTGTGCTGGGAGCTTCAGAATTTTGTTTAGCTAAAGCTCGTGAGTATGCTCTTAATCGAAACCAATTTGGTGTTCCATTGGCAAGGTTTCAATTGGTTCAAAAGAAATTTGCCGATGCACATACGGAGGTAAGTAGTACATATAATTTATACTTTTTTGGTCATACTTAAACCTAATTATTTTATTTCAGATTGCTATCGGTCTGCAGGCTTGCCTTCAAGTAGGAAGATTAAAAGATTTGGGTAAATTAGCACCCGAAATGATTTCACTTGTAAAGCGTAATTCCTGCGGAAAGGCCTTAGAAATTGCACGTTCCATGCGAGACGTTCTAGGAGGTAATGGAATAAGCGATGAATATCATATAATTAGACATGAACAAAATTTATGTACAACCAATACTTATGAAGGTATTTATTGAGACGTGTATATTTTGTAGATATATTCCAATACTAATTAAAATTTATTCGTTTTAGGCACATATGATATCCATACACTAATATTGGGTAGAGCTATCACTGGAATTCAATCATTCACAGCATCTTAAAAAAAAAACGAAAAAATTCATTTATGAAATTTCAAAATTATAATTTAATATATATAGTTAAAGTAAACAGTTTACATGTATGCTTGCCGGCAAAACCGGACAAATCCCAAACTCTTTATAAAAAAAAATTTTTATAATGTGCGAATATATTCTATATCAGAATATATATAATTTGTTCAAATAAAGATTATTAATAAAGGTTTTTTTTTTTTTGTTTTTTTTTAAGGTATTGACTTAACCATAGTTTGGGATAAGCCCAAACTATAATAATTTTTGGGATTGGGCGACAAGTATATTTACATATATATATGTACATGAAACGCAGTAAATATATAAATTCAATAAAGTTTATACATTAGAGATTGTACCCGGGTAGACATTTTTATTAAATGGCATAATAAATTACCAGGATAACCGGGTAATTTAATAATACCCGGATAAAAATTTTTTTTTGACAGGTACAACCTCTATTCATCATCAGGTTCGTATTGTGGAACGCTAGTATATCCATCATAGCACTTGAAGCATCTGAAGCCTTTAAGCGGATTATATCTAAACGGATTTCCTAAAAATACAAATGGTGAGATCATCAAAGTCATTGCCGAAAAGGTACATAATGTACCAAAAAATCCTAAGTGTTCCATTAAAAGACCAGCAATAGCCGGCCCTATAAACATTCCAATACTATATGCCATATTCCAAAGTCCGTATACTTGACCATATGCACCACCCCCTTGTTCCCTAACTCTTTCCCCTAACATCGGAAGAGACGGTGTGGAAATAATAGCGTAAGTCGCGCCGAAAAACAACAATGGAAGAACTTCCAACCATAAGTTATCCGGCAGGGCGATAAGCGGCAAAGCAACACTTATCCATAATACACCAATACCACACATTACTCGTTGTCCAATGCGATATGATAACCAACCAACAAGTGGAGAAGCAAAAGTCGGGAGCACAACAGTGATATAAACGAGACCGATTTCTGAAGCGTTTGCGTCAAACTCTTCTCGAAGATATATCGGGAGAGTGGGTTCGATGGCTAAATAAGATTACAAAGGAAGAAATAATCATTTCGAATCATTTCGATTGATAAATTTTATTCATATATATATATAAATATATATATATATATATATATATATATATATTTTTTTTTTTTTTTTTTTTTTTTTTTTTTCTTTTTGTCTTCTTTTTTTTCTTCGTTTTTATTTGAGTTATTGTCGTGTTATTCAAGTATATCTATAT
>CAJVPZ010000590.1:0-18252 GCA_910592135.1 Racocetra fulgida | reverse complement strand
AAAGCGTAATACTTAAGATATATCCCTATCTTAGTTATATCCCCAAAAATGCCCTGGATAAAAGGGGTGATATAACCTAGGTATGACTGTATATATATTTGAGCTGGCACTTGAGTGTGTATTTAGAGAAAGTGTGTACTTGTAAAGAGTGCACTTAAAGAGGTCTGACTATATTATTTTTTAAAAGTAAGACCTGGCTTTTGTCTTTACTAAATAATTATATATTATATTAGTTAAATAGGTTATGTGAATTATTACAGAGATCTACAGCTAGGACTAGTTTATCCTTAGCCCAAAACTTTACTAAAAGTAGACTATTTAACCTTCTTTAGCTAGATATATTTATTGTGAAGAAGATCTATAATATATGATTACACTAATGTGATGTTGTAGAAGAATAAGTAGAAAAGTAATAGTATTAGTATTGATAAAAGTTTATTTGATATAATATATAATATTTTTTAATTTCTAGTTTAATATAGAAATACTTATTAGCGTTCAAAGATAAAATAAATAATATAAATAATGTAAATATATATAAAACTAGCGTATCTTTTCTAATATATATAGAATTTGAAATATATTTTTATTATATTATATATATATTATTTAAATTATTTTTCTATTAATGCAGTAATTTTAATTACTATCTTAGTAGTTTTGTAATTCTTAACTAAAGTTTCTTTATTTTTAACAATAACCAATTTGATATATTAAATAGCTAAAATCACTTAGTAAGATAATCTTATATTTAATTCAAAAATCACTGTTTTGAAGTTTTGTGTTTTACAAATAACTATTCTATAAGTAGTATAGTAGCAATTATAAATAATGTAGCAAAAAAATTTAAATAGATTGTATTATCTCTTGCAATTTTGAGTATATTTGCTAGTTTTTTTTGATTTATTTGTAAATAGTGTCTTTTTCTAATCTTAGAATTTTAGTAGCTATTATTATTGCTAATACAAAAATAATTATATGTGTTTTATGAAATATATATTGCATTATTTTTGATTATTTTGATAATAATCAGATAATGGTTATTTGTACTATAAAGATATCTATATAAAGGTAAATTTATTATTATTTTTGTATTTTTGTATTATGATAGAATGTAAATAAAATTTTAGCAAAAAAAAAACAGACAACAATAGTTCAAAAGAGCATATACAAGAGTAGAAAGTTGAATATAAAATATTAGTTTCTTCTGAACACTTTAAGTCAATAAAAGTAGTTAGAATACCATGTTTGTAAAAATTAGTAAAGCTTTGTTGTCTATTTATCAGTATAATCAAGAATTTTAAAATAAATCACCTTCTATATCAGCAAATTTAAAAGTGCATAATATTTCGAAATAATTTACGATCTGTAATAAAACCATAATATTACATAATAAATTTCAAAAAATTGCGAAATATAAGAATTACGAAATATTACGTAAGCTATTTCGAAATATTTCGTAAAATATTTGCAATATTTCGAAATAGATCAAAAATTTTATTGTAGAGACCCTAATATGATCAGCCAATCTCACCTCATACGTATGTATGTATAAATCAAAACTATATTAGTATTTTTACTATGATCAGATTTTTTATCATTGAAATTAAAATGATCACTTTACTTTATTTATAGTATAATAAGAACTCTAATTGAAAACGTTAATTCATTCATATAACGTGAAAAATCTGTAATATTCCGTATGTATAGTATATTTTTTTTATTTTTAACTTCTTTACAATCTCTCCACGTATGTATATTTATCAATATATATTTTTTTTAACGTACGTATATATTGTTTATTTTTTAGATAGTTTTCTTCTGTTCTTCAGTGTTTTGCTGGTGAAATTGTCTTTTGTACTTCTTCTGGTCCTTCGGCGTTTTTTGGTGAAATGTCTTGCAGTATTTTTTTTGGTCTTCAGCATTTTGTTGATGAATTGTCTTGTGGAATTTCTTCTGATCCTTTGGCATTTTGTTGGTGAATTGCCTTGTAGCATTTCTTCTGATCTTTCAGTATTTTCTGGTAAGTTGTTTTGTGGTATTTCTTCTGGTCCTTTGGCGTTTGCTGGTGAATTGTCTTGTGGTATTTCTTTTGGTCCTTCAGCGTTTTGCTGGTGAATTGCCTTGTGGTTGCTTCTTTGGGTAGTTTTATACTATCCTTTTTTTTTCTTTTTAGAAGTTCTCTTCTGACAATTGTCTTGTGGTACTTCTTCTGGTCCTTCGGCGTCCTCAGGTAAATTGCTTTGTGATATTTCTTCTGGTTTTCGGTGTTTTGTTAGTGAATTGTCTTATGTTATTTCTTCTGATCCTTCGTCATTTTACTGGTTAATTGTCTTGTGGTTGCTTCTTTGGGTAGTTATACTACCTTTTTTTTTCTTTTTTTTTGGTAGAATTTCGCTTCGGAATTGTAGTATTTCTTCTGGTCCTTCAGTGTCTTCAGTGAATTGTATTTCGGTGTTATTCAGCCTTTTGCTAGTGAATTATCTTTGGTACTTCTTCTGGTCCTTCAGCGTTTTCTGGTAAGTTGTTTTGTGGTATTTCTTCTGGTCCATCGGCATTTGTCTTGTGGTATTTCTTCTAATCCTTTGATATTTTCTGGTGAATTGTCCTATGGTATTTCTTCTGGTCCTTTGGCGTTTTCTGGTGAATTGTCCTATGGTATTTCTTCTGGTCCTTCGGCATTTTCTGGTAAATTGTCCTATGGTATTTCTTTTAGTCCTTCAGCGTTTTCTGGTGAATTGTATTGTATGTTTTGCTGGTGAACTGTCTTGTAGTATTTCTTCTAGTCTTCAGCATTTTGCTGATGAATTGTCTTGTAGTATATTTTTTTTGGCTTTCGGTGTTCTCTGGTGAATTGTTTTGGTATTTCTTTTGGGCCTCCGGTGTTCTTTGTTAAATTGTCATGTGGTATTTCTTCTGGTACTTTGATGCTTTGCTGGTGAATTGTCTTGTGGTATTTCTTCTGATCTTTTGATGCTTTGCTGATCTATATATTTTTCTGGGCCTTCAATGTTTTATTGGTGAATTGTCTTGTGGTATTTCACAAAATAATTCTCTACCAAAATGTCAAAGGTATGGTCTGTTGGTAGTTGAGAGAATTGTTTTGTGGTATTTTTTACTGATTTATTGGGCTTGGAGCAGTTCTCCGTTAATTTTTTTGTTGGGTTTGAAAGTAGTTTTTTTAGTATATGATTTGTAATAAACTCTAAATTTGACTTTGGAATAATAAAAAATATATAAAATACATATAAATTTGTAATTTTGGTTGGTTGATTATGAGTCGTTATAAAATTATTTTTTTTAAACTATATTTTGTAATATTTCAAAAGTTATTATGGAATTTTACTAAAGTTATTACGGAATATTACAAAAGTTATTACGGAATATTACAAAATATATTTCAAAATATTACGAAATATATTTCGTAATATTCCATAATATATTTTGTAATATTTCATAATAACTTCCGTAATATTATATGTTATAATATTCTGCATCGATCGTAATTCTTACAGAATATTTTGCGGTGTAATAACTTACGTAATATTACGCTTATATATTTTGCTGATGTATTACTCTTGAATTGTCATTGAAGCACAGTCTTATCAAAAAAAAGTAATTTCTGATTTGGTATTTCATATACTCAAAGACTATAGTTTAGTACTAGAGGTTAAGTAAAGAAAGTTTTATCTATATAAATATTGACAAAACTGGTTCAAATTTATAAGAATTGATCTATTAAGAACTAATTTAAGAAAATTTAATATGATATAAGCTAAAATTTGAAGTTTTTAATCAGAATAGTAAACAATATTATAGAAAGCATCTTGAAAAATTATTAATTTGCTTCTATATTAATGATTTAGAATAGATTTATAAAGACATAGTATTATATTATATTAATAACCTTTGCAAGTTTAATTACACAATAAATATTAAATTACACTAATAAACTTTTATTAATATTTTATATATATTATTAGAAATCGCAAATTTACTATTTAAAAAATTAATTTTGTAGCAAGATAATGACAACACATAGGATTCAACTTTCATAATGCACTAGTTTTAAAATAATTAAATAAAAGTTTTTAATTGGTGTCTTTATTTTCTAAACTCAATTTGTTTAATATTTGTAAGCCAAGGTTTATTGTAATTTTAAAACCTTTCTGATTATATTTCAAGTATACAAGATCTCTGAAAAAAAATTCAGATAGTTTGGCAGACAATTGATAACTAAAATTGCACAGAGTTGATTTATTCAATACCAGAATGAATTTGTGATGTAATTAAAGCTCAAGGTTGCTACACAAGATAACAAAGATGGAAAACTATTAGATAAAAGAAAATTTATTCTTTTGATATAAAATTTTTTTATTTTATAGTCATGTTGCTGTAAAAAATGAGCAAAAAATAATGCAACACATCAGTTAGAATAAAGCCCAAGTCCATAAAAAATTTTGTTTATAAATTTTTTAAAAAATTTTTATTCATAAAAGTGATACTATTTGCAAATAAAATAAAAAAAGCTAGCAGATATGCTCAAAATTGTGAGAGATAATACGATCTAACTAAAAATTTTTTTATTGCATTATTTATAATCACCACTGTACATTTGGTCCTATACGTATTAAGTATCCTTTAACTATCTTATAGCACTTGCTTAAATAAAATTTTGTATTTCACAGCTCTTTATTAAGTGTAGTAGAAGTAGACTTTTATTCAAGTACTGTATACGTAACTTCAATATTTGTGTTCCAGTTTAGACTCAATAAATAAATATTTCTATGCCAAACCAAAGGTTAAGAAATAACATTACAACTCTACTAAAAGTCAGAGAAAATCAGAAGTTCTGCCAAAAGTAAAGCCAATAAAATCAGATATTCAATAACTCAAGAACTATTGTTCACATAGTGGCAATTTTAATCTTATAGACATATAAGCTTGCTTAATTTACCTAAGTACTGTATATGTCTTTACAAAGCGCTGTTGAAGTATTTACTACAAGTCAGCCACAGCTGTTCTGCAGTAATTTAAACTCAGTACAAATATCACATGAACTGTTGCTCAAATAGTAATTATTTTAGGCTTCTATAAACTAGTCTAATTTGCCTAAGTATAAATTTTCCACAAAACACTTGTTTGGTATATTTGCTATGGATCAGCCATGGCTGATCCGCAGTAATTCAAACCAAGTAACTCAACTTTGATTATCTTACGAACTATCGCACAAATAGTGATACTTTTAGGCTTAGGGAAGTTCTAGAAATCAGCCTAATTCACCTAAGCATAAATACTTCTCAAACCGCTTATTTGTGGAATATTTGCTGCGGCTGAACCAGCTGGGCTGGCTAAGCCGGCTTGCTGCACAAATTAATATAATTGATTGTTTCAAAAATCTTTTTTACTAATATTTTTTTAAAAAAGTTGAAGATAGTGAAGATAGTGCATCTCAAAAGGATTAATGCTCCAGGAATGTTCCGCGTTGATTCCCGATTGATTTCACTTTAAAATTAAAATTGGACGTCTAATTTTTTTTATACTATCTAAAATTTAAATTAGTTGGCTTCAAATTATTGTTAAAAACCTAAAGTGCTTCAGCTTATTCTAAATTGTTACGATAAACATAAAAACTTAAATTATTATTATCAATTTAAACTATAAATAAAATATGTTATACGTATTAAATTACAGTATCTAGTAAAGTATACAATTAAAAAAACATAATAATGATAAAAGCATTTAGTGTAATATTACTAAAACATTGTTTTCAATACAATCTGATGTTTTTTTTTAGAACTTTTGTAGCATTACCTTTTTTATAAAAATTCTAACATATAAGTTATTCGTATAATTTTTTAGTGAATTATAGAAGTAGAAACAATCGTTTTTCTGTAATGTCATTTGAACAACTATGATATTTTAAAGCGTATCATATTGTAATTTTTAGGGGAATTTACAAATAAGAGCCAAAAATTGAAAACAATTACAGATAGAGGCCCGATATTTGACAATTATTACAAATAAGGGCCCAAAATAATTCTGCGCTTAAAGACCTGTGGCATTAAGTCCCGTGGCTTAATAACTCAAATGATAATCAATGAATATAAATTCGATGTGCCTACAAAACGTACTTTTAGTCTATTTGATTCTCTATTTATTCATTACCTGCATTGTAGAATTATTTCTTGATTCAGCATAAATTCCTGGTATACAGTATTGCTTAAAATTTCATTTATGATCAACACCATATCAGATGCAGGTTTTTGATAACAAACTTTTTGCCACCAGACAATCAGGACAGCCACAAAAAACTCGTTTATTTAGTTGTGAAGAAATAGTATCCGAAAACCAGGTCCACTTTATAGTAGATATAATAGGAAAGGTTATAAAATAAAACTAGAATGTACATTTTATTTCTAATATTTTAATGCCAAATAGAAAAATCTACATCTAATAATATGTAATTAGACTTGCATAATAAACATGATAAAAATTTGCGTGCCAATTTGATATAGCGATTAAATTATCTATTTAATCACAAAAAACAATTACTGTTATTTTTGGATCGGGTTTGCCAGCCAACGAGAGATTTGGGCCTTTATTTGTAATAATTTTCGAATATCGGGCCTTTATCTGTAATTATTTTCATTTTGGATCCTTATTTATAATTATTTTCAATTTTGGGCCTTTATTTGTAAATTCTACTAAATTTATTAACACTAAATTAATTTTTTTTTAAAAAATTATTGCAATAATCAAAGACCTAACGATAAATGAATACTTTTTTCACCAAGAAGCAACTAGTTTAAGTAAAACAAAAAACTACCGCAGGTTGTCGAAAGATCAAGTACAATATTAAAGCCTGCACTTGTTGAAAAAATAATTTATCATACAAAGGAAATGCGGATGTGTATTACAGAATCAATATCAAAGTTCTTTTCTATTTGTTAATTTTTTCGTTCTTTGCTTGAAATTCATGAAATCAAAGCAGCATTTATATATAAAATTAATGAGCAAATCTAAAAGTTTTACAATTGATGCGGAACATATTCAGTTACTTTTGATAAGTCCTGTAATAATACATTAAGAATTTATTTGTCATTTTTAATGAAAATTGAAAATGACGTGTAATTTAATACTGTAATTGATATAATTTAAAAATGATGCATAATATAAATATTTTTAAATAACAAATAAATTATAATTTGCAATAGCTTTAAATATTAATAATGAAAAAAATAACCTGAGTTTATGCTATGGATAAATTATAATATAAATTAAATGCCCATTTTTTTTAAAAAAGTAATGCTAACTTTAACAGGGAAATTCACCGGGATGTTATATCTCAACAACCTTACGTCAGGGTCAGGAATAATAAGCAAAAAGTTCAAAACCCCAAAACCTTATGCTAACTAAATTCGAGCCCTAATATTTACCCTAAGTATTGTCTAAAATTATACTAAATTTTAATACCCTTGTTAAATATAGTACTTTTCTTTGTAAAAAAAATAATATAAATTAAATGCACATTTTTTTAAAATTAATGTAAATTAAATCCCCATTTTTTAAAAAATAAAATCAGTTTTCATGTCCAATGGTCCAATAGTTTGGAATGGACATTGGAGGTCCAAGATCGACAAGGTCCAATTGCCAAAATGTTCAAGAATCTTGGATTAGACGTCCGATCCAAAGGTCCAATTTTATCAATATATATCACTGAATTAAGTGGCCAGTTTTAAAAAAAGAGTGATGCAAATTAATTTAAATATTCTTATTTGATTTTAGATCATTCAATAATTTAATTGCTTTTGGGTAATTATTGTTTGCTGCAGAATTTAAATATCTTAAACCAAGTTCCCTATGTTCCTCATCATTTGGAACCTTAAGTTTTCCATTAACATAAATATCACCTAAATAATACATTGCATCAACATTTTTATTGTCAGCAGCTAATTTGAAGTAATGCAAAATTTCATTGTAGTTTTTCTCTTTTTCTTCATCGTTAAGATGTTTATGATTAAGATTATTAAGCAATGAAACTGCATATCGACACTGTGCATCAGCATAATCATTATCAGCGGCTTCCCTAAAAAGTTGTCTTGCTTTTTCATGATCTATTTCAACAACATTATATCCATATGATAAATAATATCCCTGCCAATATTTTGCTGCTACATTACCAAGATCCGAGTTCTGTATAAAACTTTTCCATGCATTTTTATGGTCTTTCTTTCTATGAAATTCTATTCCTTTATCAAGAGGGATAAAGTCAAGTTCTAGACCGTTCATAGTCCCATCCAGGTTTAATGCTTTATCTTCTAATAGCATGGGATCTTTAGGACAAATAGGATATTCTACAGATAGCATTTCAAGCTCTCTGTTTAAATTTGCAATATCTATTCGTTGTTGTGGT
The DNA here is from genome assembly GCA_910592135.1 of Racocetra fulgida. Lineage (NCBI taxonomy): Eukaryota > Fungi > Glomeromycota > Glomeromycetes > Diversisporales > Gigasporaceae > Racocetra > Racocetra fulgida. The sequence continues at coordinate 9,836 of CAJVPZ010000590.1, read as the reverse complement.
GTTTGACGCCATACTATTTATAAATAATTAAATAATATAAGAAATAAATTAAAATTAAAAAAATGAAATGAAATTAATGAAATATATAAATTTACCTTTATCAATAATTTTAACAAATTTTTCTTGAATCACTTTATCAACAGGATTTTTGAATTCTCCGGGCGGAAGCCTTTCTCGTTTACCATTTAAAACGTGATCAGATATTTCCTTAATACTCATACCTTGGTAAGGAATTTTTTCATAACAAAGCTCCCAAATAAGCATTCCAAAACTAATCATGAAAAAAAATCATGAAAAATAATTATTTATGAAGAAAGAAAATCAAACCAAATTTTGAATTCAAAATATTTTCCATATAAATTATAAACACCTGAACATTTCACAATTAAATGTATAATATCCTTTTTTTCCATGTCTATCGTCACTTGTGTCAGTATATCTCTTAATCTGTTCAGGCGCCATCCAACGAATAACATCTGGTAAAATGCTTGAAAGATTCTTAGTTTTGTCATGTATATCACGGGCAAACTTGAAATTTCCAAGTTTCGGATCTAAATTTCCTAACACCTACAAATCAATATCGATATGCATTACAAATTAATTGTGATTCAAATTTCATTTTATCAAATAAAGTTAATGAAGGGGGAATGCTTTAAGATTTTCATAAACATTAGACCTTTTTAAAACTTCTCAATTGGTAATTAAAGATTTATACTTACAAAAACATTTTCGCATCTAAGATCATGATGGAAAATATTTACTCTGCGTAAAAATACAATACCACGACTGATATCTCTAATGATTTGTATCTTTCTAGTCCAAGGTATATCATTAGTATTATAAAGCTCTTTCAATGTTCCTTTCTCTGCCCATTCCAATACCATAACTTCACTGTTATCGACATAAGAAAGTCCATGAAATTGGAGTATGTACTTTGATTTTAATTTTTTAAGGACTGATAATTCAGTTCCTATTTTTTGTGAATCTATGGGTTTACATGCAACCTCATACTCTTCATAAATCTTTTTAACGACACTCTTTCGAACATTATGTTCTGCATAAACAGGTTCTCTTAATTCATTCGCATCGATTGTTTTTACTTGGATATCGGTTTGTTTATCTTTAATTAAAAAGTCTATATTTTTAGCTATCATATCAAGTTTTTGGTTTGCTGTATCTAGTTTTCCAAGCGCCTAAAATATAAAAGGTCATAATAAATATAATAAATATAATATAGTAGTTGTAAAAAAATTTACATAGTAAATTTATTATCGTAAATTTATTATTTTTTTTAAAAAATAAAGTAATTATGCTTACCGCTTCAGTGTTTTTTATAGCCTTATCGACTTTTTTTGCTTCATTAGCTCTGTCAACTTCACTGCTAACTAACATAGTAAACTGCAAATCTTTCATACACATATCATACTGCATCGTTAATCTTTCATATTTTTGCTTAACTTCCATTGCATTGATATATTGCTTATATCGATTAAACTTTGATACTTTATTAGTATACTCTTTGATATTTGTCAAAAGATTTTTAAACGTTTCAAAGGCTAAATAATATTCTTTTTTACGAAAATTTTCTAAAATTTCTTCATTTCCTTCATCTCCTTCTATATTCCTCATCATTGTATTCATCGAAAATTCTGCTGAACTTACTCGGTTCGCCATAATTAAGCAAATTTCTTTATTACTTTCGGCATTTTTGTAAATTTCATGAATTTCCTTAGCTATAATGTTAATTGTAGCAACTATGGGATTGTAAATTGCTAAGATTTCTGCTGTGGTTTGAATTATCGTATCCATTATCAAAATTATTGCAGAAAGTTGTTTATAATTTATTATTACTGTAGAATCTTTAAGTACGTTTAAAAAATAAAATAAAATTACTCTTAAGATTACTCTTAAGAATTGTATTTATATAAAGTTTAACATACTTTGTACATGTGAAAACGAATAATTACACAACTTAAATGACGATGAATTTTGTTTTTTTGTACAATTCACTTTGTTATATGTACTTTGTACTACTGGTCATTCATATCATTTTAGGTAATACTCTAACTTTTATAATTCGTAGATTTGTTTTCGAGAAAAAACATACTGCGCATTTTGTTTTAGTGCAAATAATTAATGTCACTATTTGCTGAAATTGGAATAAAAGGCTTAACAAACGCATCATAAGATACAAATATTTGTTTCTTAATAACTCTATTTATATGTTTATATTATTCTTATTGCTGCGTTTCTATTAGCGTAGTAAAATGATAATTAAAAATATAGTAAATTAAAAAAAAAAAAAGTATATTCAAAAAAGGGTATATTTGAAAACTCGATAATAAATTAGCAAATTATACGAATTTCATACTAAATAAATAAATTTAAATGAAAATACAAAAAGAAAACAAATAATAGAATGTGCTAGTTGTGTTTATCACCATGCAGTATCTATTTTTATTTGAATTTAGTTGTTAGAGGGTGAACTTTGGTACGCTATGCATTATTAGAGTACTGAGCATGAGTAGCTTGTCAACGAAGTGACAAAGCGTTCATTATTGCGAGATCAGATGACATTATGGGTCACATGCATAATTTGTAGGTTTTAGCCTTTTATGGAATGTAATAGATGCTGAGGATTTTCTGGTTAGGTCGGGTTTTTTCCTTGGTCTAGTCTATGATTGCATATGATTGTTTTCAGTGGCGGGGGAAATGTAAATGTTAACGATTGAGTAATAAAGTAAGGGGGTGTTTTCATATGGTTGCGGTTGATAATCAGATCAGTGTAATATGTATGGGATGATGGTAAGGCAGCGTATTTAAGGATAATGTATTTAGTCGCTCGCCTTGCAGGAAGGCTTGTTCTATCGTCCCGCCCAAACCCACCCATTTAACGGTGGTTCTCGGTAAATTGAGAGGTGGCGGTTGATTTGTAAGAAGGTAAATTGGTGAGTAATGTCAAGCCCTGTGGCTGTAATGGCAATGTTTAGTTTTTGTATGTTTGATTATTATGTATCTGTTAAGCTCCGCGGCTGTGGCAGCAGTGCAGGAGGCCCTGTGTTGTGCGATGAGTAGGCTCCGAGGCTGCAGTAGCAGTGCAAGGACCTGGGGTGATTAGGCTCTGAGGTTGCAGTAGCAGTGCAAGGACCTTTGGGGATTTGGGCTCCGCGGCTGCGTGGCAGTGTAAGGACCGGCTCCATGACTATAGGGTTGCAGCGAACGAGTTTTTTGTCTAAGGGTTTGCGGGTCATATGCTATATGTCAGTACAATGATCATCTTGCTGACGTAATTGGCTTCGCGTTGCATTATAAGAGCGATTCTCGTCTTAGCTATGTAAGGTTTATGGGGAGTTGTGGTTGGCATTTAGGGGTATAGCTGTATTGTCTAGTAGTATTGTTTAGGAAATTTGTAGGGTAACGGATAGAGCGTAAATTAGTGGCGAACGGAATTCCCATATGTTTTCCAATTAGTTTAATAAAGTCATCTGATTGAGCAATAATAATTGATTTCTTAGCCGGTCTTGAAATATATCTGTGTCACGATCATAATTATTTATATCGTATCTGATATTATATTTTGTTTTTGATTATTGAATTATATATATTTTTTATTGTAAGTTTATTTTGTCATATTTAGTTTTTAAAAACTTGATTTTAAATCTGTAAACATATAAATTTATTACAATTTCTACTAATTTGACCATATAACCAAACCTCTTCAGGGTGCTCTTCTATTAACAATCCTAATTTAACTATTATAAAAAAACTAAAAAAAATGAACCCCAAAATTTAAATGTTAATAATATAATGATTATTAAATTGTTGAATTGTAATATTAATAATTGCTATGATTTTATCATCTAATATAGATATCATTACCAATAACTTGTTAAAGTGAAAAGGATGTCGAAAAAGTTTACCCTTAAATTAAAAATACTCACCAATCTAAAACTTGCGATGTTTGCCGTTATAACACCTTTTTACAGTGGAGGGCTTCATAATTCAGTAATTAATGATTCAGATAAAATATGTGACGTATTTACTTCAAACTACGTGATACATAAATATCACTCACCGGTAATTTTATTAACGTGTGTGCCTATTTAATTCACTGAATCAAAATTTTAAAAATAGAAGTAAGATCTTTTAACAAACCCCAAGTGTAATGAATAAAAGTTTTCTTTTCCTTTTTCTTTATTATTATTTTCTAGCATAGCTTTATCATTATTATTATTTCGTATGTACATAGTTCTTTTCCAATTCCATTTTGATAGCAGTAACTGTCTTCGTTTCGTATACTAAAATGATAGTTGATGGTGTCTTTGTGGCTTATTTCATGCAAGCGCGTATACGCCCAAAAAATCGCGTATACGTACGTACGTACTTACAAAATATGTAGATCCCTGTGTCTTGAGCGAATTCAAGTATATACGTTCAAGTTAAAAATAAAATGTATATAATGTCTTGAATTCAATAAAGAACGACAGTACCTGTCCACTTTCAAATAACCAAAAATAAATAAGTACATGCCACTTTCAATTCTAGTAAATAATAATTACAAGTATCTACTTATCTGAATTTCCCTTGAGACTTTATCTTTTGAATTCGACTTGTAACTTTAATAAACCTATCGTGACTCAATTCGACGGACTGAATTGACTTTTGATTTGGCTTATTAGACTCGAATACTGGTATACTTGTGGAATCAAATATTGACATTCACATTAGTTACTTGCAGAAATTGTGGTAGAGAACGGTCTGTTAACCGACACCGTTGATATATCACGTGAACTTAAAGTTATCCTTATTAAGATATCACCAAATCATCATCACCGTCCTTAAGATCACCACTTTATCATTCTTAACAACATCATTCGTCATTGTATCACTCCATCATCATTACCTATTGATATTGTCGCGGGTTAATAGGACACTTTCGTGACTAAAAATCCAGCTCATGAGGCAGACACTTCTCCAACCATCAACTTTGCTTCTTCAACTTGGTGAGTATTTCACTTACTTACTTTCAACGACTTAAACAAAAATTATTAATTAACTTTATTTTGCTTGTGCCTTTAAATACAAATTTTAACTATCATTAAATTACATAATTATTGATCACGCCATTTTACCTTTTTAATTGTTTATTACTAATTACGCCATTTTTCATTAACTCTATTATGACATTTTTCATGCACCACTTATTAATTTGCACATTACCCATCTAATTCATGCATCACATACTTATCCATTACTGCATTGTTCCCCTTGATCATTCGTTCACTGATCCCGATCCTGGTCGATTGTCATGTGGGCACGTGATCTTGTGACTATCAATCAATTCGAAACTACCCACGCACTAAGTAAACCAAATACTGGTTCTCACCATGATACAAGCTAGACTCTCTGAAACTTTGTCCCTGAAGTTTCCACTTGCACAAAATCTCAATTACCCAATACAGACACACATACTTCCATCTTAACAACCATCCACACATGTACACAATTTACATGAACCTAAATATATTAATAAGCACCATACTTTCATGCATAGTCCATCTCCTTATTTTGGTACTTCCATCTTTACTACCAATTGTTGCATAATTGTATCTTACTTCAGTATTCTTATAACCAACTGTTACTTAATTTTATCTTACTTTGGTATTTTACCAACTGCTCATAATTCAATTTCACATCTACAATTTTGCTCATTTGAACCTTCCTAAATATAACTATCGATCCTTAATCATTATTTTTTTTTATATTGTAAATACTATATTATAACATTTCAAACATCAATTAATGTTTTTCCTCAATCAAATACATATCTTACTAGCAACATTTTGCAACTATCACCTTTTCATTTTGACCTTTCACTTTGTCACAGCATGCAGCATTCTATTTACTTTGATTAACTTCTTTCTCAAGATCCTTAAAACTATAAAGCTTCAAAGTACTTAACATTTTAGCTTTTGTGTTTTCATATTAATCACCTTTTTCAGCATTGCCGATTATACTTTTTTGACAATTCAAACTATCTAACTTGGTGAAACCTTTCACATATTCCTCAGCTTTGAACATTCTATTTGACACATGCACCTAATTTAATCGATCCACAGACATATTTCTCATTTTAACAGTTTTCTCATATTTATCACCAAATTTAGAATCACTTATTTCATTTTTATAGCAATTTTCAGAATCATTTGCTTCACAATTCTGTTTGGGTGAATTTTCAGATTTCCTATTATTTATCTCATCACCATTTATTGAACTAACCTTTATGTTCTTTTGTCAATCTCCACTTCACTACTTGTTTTATTGATTGCCTGTTTCTTTTTATTATCTATTTCTTATTTATTACTAATTATTTTCTTATTCATCACTTCATCTTCATCAACATCTATATACTATTTAAATAGGTTGCAAACAGGTATTTCAGACTTTTGTTCATCTTTTTTAATGATTATTCCATTTCGGTAACATTGTTCAATGCTATATGTTTCAACGAAGTCTTCCATTTCTATAGATTTTTGGTGATTAATAGATTCTTTACACTCATTTGAGTCAAGTATGTTTTTAATCTTTATTTCTTTTGTCTGTTTTATTTCATTATTTGATTTACTAATTATATTTGTCACTCTTTTATTTATTCTATTATCATCAACTTGCTCAACATCTTTTAATCCACAATTCTTATATTTCATATAATCATTCATCATATCAATATAACTCACTATATCAAATAACCTTTGCCATAATTCAATCCATGCCTTTGTGCTTCTACATACTTGTTTAACATATACTATCTCAATTTTTGCAATATATAACACCATATATACTGATTTCATATTATTGTCCTATCCTCTAATTTGGGTATATACTTTATATTTCTAAAAAAAGTTCACCATCGTTATTGTATCTCCACCTTCATGATATGGTTCTATACTTTTAGTATCAGATTTCTTTGGTATCAGTAGATAAAGGCAGTATAATAAGCAACCAAATATATACAGTCAATTTATTGCTTTTATAATTCGGTATAATATTTAGTAGTGAATATTAATTAAATTTTTTTTTTTTGTAACAGCTTTTCTCCAGGATTCTTATAAAGGTTCTTACACTCAAGATACTTTTGTCTTTGACAAAATATGTTGGTTATTGTTTTGCTTTTGTCTGTATCTATTTTAATTTTTGTCTTTACTAACTCAATAAAATTTCTTTTATGTTTAGTAACTTACTGATAATCTGCTCAAATTCTTGTGTCACTGGTTAATAGAACACTTTTGTGACTAAAAATTCAGCTCAAGAGGCAGACACTTCTCCAATTATCAGCAACTTTAACACTTTGCTTCTTCAACTGGGGTAAGTATTTTGCTTACTTACTTTTAATGATTTATATTTGCAAGTAATCAAAAATGATTAATTAACTTTATTTCACTTGTGTCTTTAAATACAAAGTTTAACTATTGCTAAATTTATTGTTTGAAAATAGATTAAAAATTACGATTAATTCAGAATTGATCTGAATCTGATCTGAATCTGTAATTCAGATTGAATTCAGGAGTGATTCATGCCAATCTGATAGTTTGTCACAATATAAGTGATAAATGCGAATTTATCATGTGACAAATGTGAATTTATACTTATATTGTAGCATAAGGTGTGATACATTTGAATTTATCACATGACAAATTTGAATTTATTATATAGAGTGATTATATAAAGATATGATCTAAAATTAAGCCCAATCCTGCTCAATCTGGGCCCAATCTGATGTTTTAGGGGCTAAACCTAATCTGACGATTTGGATTTCACAAATCCGAATCTGATCTATGCTGACTTTTTTGAATACTAGCTAAATTATATAATTATTGGTCATGCTATTTTACCTTTTTAATTTTTTATTACTAATCACACTATTTTCTATTAACTCTATTATGACATTTTCAAACATCTAATTCATGCATCATAAACTTAAATATTACAGTATTGTTCTCCTTGATTGTTCATTCACTGATCTTGATCCTGGTCGATCATCATATGGCATGTGATTTTGTGACAATCAATTAATTAAAAACTACTCCAAGCACTAAGTATACTGAATACTGGTTCTCACTATAACAATATCAAAGTATCTGTTCAATAGCATCATATTGTCTAATTAGTTTCCTAACAGTTATAAAAACATACTTTGTTTGTCCAAAGTTATCATTATTTTTCATATACTGTTAGATAGATTGGCATATTATTTATATTGTTTCATTAGCTCTCTCAATCAACAGTTACACTAGTTTAAACAGTTCTAATCATTTAAATACAGAGCTGCTAATGTCAAAATAAATATCTAAACAGTTATTTAAGAAAATTTTAGTGCTTAATTAGTAATATGCAAATCCTGATTTTTTCACATGATGCAATTTATGCATGTGTGAATTTTTCAGAATTGCTTATAAATTTTCAGAATATTTCAGAATCTATTAAAATTTCAGCTTGCATTATAGTGGCTTCTTAGCATTAAGATATATATAAAAAATCATATACCAGATAGGTAAAAAGTTTTTAAGCAGTAAATCTTTAGGAGGCATTCATAAATAATGTTATATACACACATAGAACATCTTGACCCCAGGACTCTGTTTTTTAATTACTAAGGAAATCATTCTGAAATTTATAATTATTGCAATATTTTTGTAAATTGTATGTATAAATCTTAGCAAAGATAGTAAAAAAGGGATTGTTTAGAGACTTTTTCCATCTGGTATAAAAATAAATAGAATTAAATATTAGCAGAAATAGAAATAAGTTCTGTTTAGGGTCCTGCTAAGAAAGTTTTCACCCACCTAGTATATATATAATTTGCACATTAAACATATAAATATGTATGTATATACGTAACAATAGTGATAATCATAATACTTATCATTTTAATAAATTCATGTATAGTGTACCAGATGAAATTTCTTTTTGTTTTGTTATTCTCTTTTATTTTATTTTATCTTTTATTATTGGTATAGTTTTTATTCTCATAATTATCATTATTATTATATATATAGTTCTTTGCCAATCCATTTTCATAGCAGTAACCGACTTCTTTTTTTGTATTGTGTTAATATTTTATCAAGTATACTAAAATGGTAGTTGATGGTGGCTTGGTGGCTTATTCTATGCAAGCGTGTATATGCTCAAAAAATCACGTATATGTGCTTACACAAATTTTTAGATCCCTGCTCCATGAGCGTATATGCTCAAAAAAGAACATATATGTTCAAAAAAGAACGGATGCATTCAAAAAAGAGCGTAAACGCTCTAATAAAACAAAATGTATATAAGTGCCTGAAATTCAATAAAGAGTGACAGTTCATGTCCACTTTCAATTCCTAATAAACAATAAAGTGTATATAAATATCTGAATTTGTCCCTTGTGTCTTGCCTTTTGAATTCGACTTGTAACTTTAATAAACCCTTTGAGACTCAATTCGACGGACTGAATTGACTTATAACTTCGATTTTGCTTATTAAGACTCGGGTTATAGAACGTTTGTGAAATCAGATATTGCCATTCACATTAGTGACTTGTGGGAATTGTGGTAGAAAACGACACTTACGACTGTTATTCGACTCTGGTAATCCATCACAGTCCTTAAAATCACCACTTTATTATCATCCTTAACAGCATCACCACCATTGCATCACCCATTCTCATCACTCATTGATATCAAAGTATTACTCTATAGTGCCTATCGCCCTACTAGTTCTTTAACCCTACTCAATTTTGTTGTATCGTTGTGGTCGTGTATGTGCCGGTTTTTTGCTATTTATGGCTTGCAGTGCTT
>CAJVPZ010000589.1:0-18278 GCA_910592135.1 Racocetra fulgida | reverse complement strand
ATCAACTAGTGTATTGTTACTATAATTTGTAAAAATACAAATAAAAAATAAAACTATATTGCAAGAATAAAAGCTCAAACTAATTTATCTGCGACCTAAACCTACTAGAGTGGTCAAAGTTCACCTAGATTATAATAGAAGAAATAAGATTAAATGAAGTACTATATTTAGCCTAATGGGTTGACTAGAAGTTATATTTTCTTCTAGCCTGACCAACAGGTGAACAGTTATTAGAGTAGGTGTGTGTTGATCTGGTTCTCCACATATACAAGAATAAGTATATATTAAATGTATGCATCGAGTTGTGGTAGTTAATTGTGATAAGCTTGATGCACCAAGTTATTATTCAGAACTAGAGGAGTCAGATTGTATTAGAGAGCTTGGATTATTTGAATATGGGTAGTTAAGTTTATTTAATTTTTTCCAGTTGGAGAAGTTCAAGCAATATAGTTTCCATATTTGCTTATATAATTGTTCATTAACTTTGAGTAGTATATTAATTATTGATTAAGATGCAATCTTGTATGGAATATCATAGTTTTGAATAGTTTTAACTAATGATATTAAAATTAAGCCTTTAAGTGTAATATCTAAATAATGTGTGTTTGGTTAAAAGGCAAATTGGTAAAATGCTTTATAATTGTGCATTTTGTGAATAAGTTCTTCTAACTGGTTACTTGAAAGATCTAGCTCTGCTGATCTGAAGTGCTGTGTAATAATATTAGTAATAATTTGATATATTAGTTCAGGGTTTTGGTAACCATATCAATATGAAGAAAAATCTAGTTCATTATAGTAGAAGCAATTAGTATTAGAGAACATCTTAGGGTATCATGAGTGATGGAGATAGTGGGTTGGTAGTTCATTAAGTAAAATTTTGATTTTAAAAGATTTGAGCTAATTAAGTTTAAAATTTGTAATATTGGAAGTAGGCTTTTGATTATAGTTAAAATATAACCATATAGCTCTCTAGTTAATACCATAGTTGAGTGAAAACTATTAACTATTCTGGTTCTGTGATAACTACATTGCTAGAATTTGGGCTTTACATATATTTTTAATAAAGAAGTGAGTAGATGTTTAATAGGATATAGTTTATCTTTCTACTAAAGTATATAATAAGGATTATAAATATTATTATAATTGAAGTATAATTGTGCCTTTAGTATATGTTGTTTAGCTAATGAGTTAGCTAGGTTGTTGTAAATATTATCAGAATGTGTTGAAACTTTAATAAAAGAAACTTCTAATTTATAAGAAGAAATAATATTAAAAAAAGTATACTATAAAGGCCAGGTATTAAATTTAAGAAGTTTGTTAAAGTTAATAGAAAATGAATTAAGTTTGGTGTATTTAGATATAATAAATTGAGAATCAGTATATATGTTTATAGAAGAATTATAAGGGGTTGTTGAGATAGCAGATATGATAGAAAAAAGTTCAGCCTTATAAGAAGAGGGCCAAAGCTGAATTTGAGCTAAAAACTTGTGAATGATCTGGTTGAAATTATCTATCTGAACCCATCCTATACCTATTAAGCATTGTCCAGTGCCTATATTAATTACTGAACCATCAGTATAGAAGTTAAATTGTTTATAAATTGAGTTGGTAGTAAAGATTTCTTCTAATTTAGCCATTTTTTTATTTGGTTTAAAAATTGCAGATATAGTAGAGTTACTAATAGAAATAAAAGGTAAGGGTGGTAGTTGAAGCTTAGAAAGTGGAAATTTGATGCCAGTAGAGAAGATAAGATCTATATAATTAAAGTTTAATTTAAGATTATTGTTAAAAAGTCTGCCAAAAAACTGAGCAGAAGTAATTTTAGATATATTAATTGTATATACTGATGCTAGTCGATTGGAATTAAGATAATATCTAGTATAAAAATAACAGTTAATTGGTGAGAGTGGGTAACAATTAATATTGTTTGTATCAATATCAGTTTGCTAATATATAATTAAGCATTGAGACTTAGATGTAAATATATGAATTTTGCCTAGAATAATTTTATTGTTGTTAAAGGTAATTAGCCATGGTTTAAATCTTTTTGGAATATTATATGTGTTGTAGGCAAAGGGATTAGTTTCCTGTTGTTGGTATTGTGTAAACAGAGTTCAATAGAATTTATTTTCAATAACTTTATCTTCAAGTATAGTAAATTATAAGGGCTTTTTACTCTTAGATAGGAACTATAATTTAAATGAGAGGTGTTGTCATTCTAAAAAACAGATATTGTCTGATATACAAAGTTGTTCTAAATAAAGTATTTGCAAATTTCTGAGCTGTTTTTTAAAGGTTATGTAGTTAGAATGATTTTTAAGAATTTTTTCTAATGGTTGTAAGCTATGTGAAATAGTATTAGGCCATAGGGCCTCAGAATTTGCTGTAATGCGAATTTCAAGTGATGAAAGTAACTGAATAATCTTAAAGTTCAGTATATATCTATTAGTACTATTAACTATAGGTTGAGAGTGTTGAAGTATATTTGTAGTTGACCAAATATTGTTTTGTAATTGTTGAAATCTTATACGTATAGTAATTCCTAATAAGTGAGGGTTGTTAATGCATTGGTGAAAGTTGGAAATATGATGCTAAAGTTGTATATCCCAGATATTACGAATATTGTAAAGATATGGGTTGAGCATAGTACTATTAGAAATCGATCTTGATAGATGAGATTTGTGTTTAGCTATAGTTAGGTATTTAGCTAGTATATTATTGCATGTTGTGCATAGTAATATAATATTATAGATTCTGTATTCAAGTGCAGAAATAATCACTGTGTTAATGATATAAGTAATTTGTTTGTCTATAATTTTTTTGATACTGGTTGCATAGGTAAGTTTTAGTGTCTCATTTTGAATTAGTTTGATTTAATTGGTATATCTATTGTCAAGTATAAACCAGCATCCAAGATATTTGAATAGTTGGTTAATTAGAATTAAGTTTAGTATAGAGTTAAAGAAGGATATAGAGGTAGATTTAGAGTTCGTAGTGAAGATAGATTTAGATAGGTTAATTTGAAGATTTGCTATATGATAGAAGGATGTGGCTGTTTGAATTATTGATTTAAATTTCTCTTTTGAGTATGTTATTCAAAGTGTATTATCTATATAAACTAGTACTAATACTAAGGCTTTTAAGGATTGGTGCTTTGTATGTATTAGGTTTGTTTTCCAGGAAGTAGATAAAGTGTAGCCAGTAAATTTATTAGCAATCTGGTGAATAAGTGGATCATAATAAAATCTTCAGAATAATAGTGTAATGGTTTCACCTTGATCGATATCATTTTTAACTGTGTAAGAGTTAATGAGCCCAAAATTGGTAATGACTCTATGATGACAATTAGATAGTAAGTTGATTAGGATTTGAGTCAATTTAGATAGCATGTTAAGACGTAAAAGTGATTTTTGAAAGAAGTCTAGGTTAACTGAGTCATATGCTTTGCTTATATCCTGAGATATGAGCCAAAGTTGTTAAGAGTTACAAGCTGCATCTTTAATGATATTGTTAAGAATGTGGAGAGGAATAGCTGTGCAATTGCCAGAAAGAGCAATATAATTATGAGGAGAGAGAATTGGATATTTGGTAAATATTTGGTTTAAACGATTTGTAAAAAGTTTAGTATAGAGTTTTTTAATGTATTCGAGCAGACTAATGGGTCTAGTATTAACTAGATTATCATCAAAAATTGGTTTTTTAGAAATTAGGTAGATTTTACCTTTTTTCCATTGTTTAGGTATTCTATTAGTAACAATGCATCTATTAAGTAATGCTATAATAAATAACAAAAAAGATTGGCCAGCATGTTTTAGTATTTTATAGCAATGCCTGAAGGTCTACATACTTTGTTGTTAGGGAGCTGAGATAATATAGAAGAGATTTTGTCAATAGTAAATTCATGAAGAGCACTATTGTATTACTTCGAGTTGATATTAGTTTTAGGAAGATATTCATCATGCCATTCAGAGTTGTAAATCTGCTGGTTGATGGGTCTAAAGTTTGTCCAATTATCAAAGTATGTTTGTATATGCATTTTGATTTCTGATGTATCAGTGATAATATTATTATCAGTTTTGATATTATCAAATTTAACTGGATCTTTATAACGATTTAAGATGCTATTGATTATAGCCTTGGGTTTAGTTTGAAGTTTGTCACATCTTTTAGAGATACTATCATTGATTTGTTGTTAAATTTCTTTAATATTCTCTATATTGTAAGTATGATATAGTGCTTTTTACTCTTTATTGCTATTAGCAATCCAGTTGGTTAAAAGATTATATTCATTAGGAATATGTTTAATGTTGAGTTGGTGGGTGGAGTTGATTTGATTAATGGTATTATTGTAGTGTATAGGTATAGGTATTAGATTTCTAAGTGCAGCTTTAGTATGTTGAATAATGTTTTCTAATTTTTTAAGATGATAGTGAAGGTTTGATGCTTTTGATAAATAAATATGTTGAAAATTGCATATAGTGAATTTTTTATTAGGAATATATTGGAGTGTTGTATTGATGATGCTTGTTTGTATTTTATGCCAAGTGAACTTGAGTGTTTCTGTTGTATTGATATTAAGTGATGTGTTGTTTTCTTTAAGATTAGATGTAACTTGATTTGTATATGTCTGCCATTGTTCCTGATTCATATTCTTATAAAGAAATACCCATTTGCGAGTTTGGGTTGCTGTTTATTTTTTGCCTATAAATACATATAGAAATGACTATAAGAAGATTAGAATCTAATGATCACTTTCAGTACTAGTTTTAGGATCATCTGTATAGAATGAAGTTAAGTAATGAAGGATTAAATAGTTAGCCTATATATAGTCGATACAACTTTCATATCTAGTACTTTGCCAAGTATATATAGAAGATTGTATATGAGATAACAGGTCATATATATTGTTGAATTGAAGAAATTGAAGTAATTTGTATTTAATTAAAGTTGAGTATAGATTATTGTTTTCTATATTGAAGTCTCCCATTATAATTAGTTGTAGGCCTGCAGATATTGCTTGTTGAATTCATTGAATAATGGTATTTTGAACTTGTAAATGAGTTTGAGAATTGTTACAAAGTAAGTATATAGAGATAATTTAAAATTTAAAGTCATGTTTAAAGAAAAGGTCCATGGCAATAGTATAGCCAGGAAATGTAATAATGTTGTGTATATGAGAGTTAAATTTCTTGTTTAGCATAATAGCTGTACCAGCTTTAAAGCTATCAGTACAAGACCAGTAATATGAAACGTGTTGAGATTTGTAAATTTTTTAACAGTATCAATGTTGGAGATTTTGGTTTCAGTTATGCTTATGATACTTAAATTATTAGAAAGACAATAATCCTTCCAAACTTGTTGTTTAAGATTAACATTATATTTGCATACATTGTGTGTAGCTATAGAAATATTGAGTGCTTCTTTAGTCATACTGTTGTTGTTTGGGTTAGAATTAGGTCAGGTTAGAGTATTTGATGATATATTATGATAGGATGTATTATCAGTTCTAATAGTTTGTGTAGGTAAAAATATATTATTTAAGTTTGTAGTTGATATGTTGTAAGAAGTGAAAGGCCTAGTTGATTTATTAGGTTTGGATTTTAAAGGGATGTTAGGAGAGTCATATAATATAGAGAAAATGTGATAATTGGGTAATATATCAGAATCATCTGGTAGATACATGTGCTTCAGTTTTATCACTATTAACTGTAATTAGAAGATAACAAGCAAGGTGCTTGGTATTGTTTTTTAGTAAGTGTACTCTAAATGTATGAATTGTTTGTGGTTCTCTTAATAAGAGTAGTTGATAATGATTAAGAAATCTGTTATAACCAGTGTTAGGTAAATCAATGGTCAAGCAAAAATTTGCTGGTCAAATTGGTCTGGTCAAATTGGTCAAATGGTCAAACTGGTCAAATTGGTCAAGTCTATTATATAAAAATAATATATATGTTATATAATAAATTATATTTAAAAATGCTATTTGACCAATTTGACAAATACAAATTCTTTGACCAGACTGATCAAATGGTCAAATTGGTCTGGTCAATTGGTCAAACTGGTCTGGTCAGCCCAACACTGGTTATAACATATATCCAAATCATAGGAGTTTAATAAAATTGGTGATAATTTAGATAGACTTTCTTTTGTAGGTGTGCTCACTGTTTTAAGCTCGGTTCTTACAGTTGCGAAGAATTCTATAGTTTGCTATGTATATTTGGACTGACTGTTATTAATCTGATCCTTCGCGTATAGAGGCTTTACTACCCACCTTTATACCTTATTTCCCTTACTAACTATAGTAGATGTATCTTTTAGTAAGGTGGCAGCTGCATTAATGTCCTACAGAAGATCTTAATTATTCATATAGTATTTGTTTGTATTTGTGTATATATGTTTGTATTTGTAATTATGTATACCAATATGCAGTTCTACTCTGCATCTAGAAATAACCCTTATATGGTCTTATCGTGAATTTGCACTGGTCATATGGCTTGCATTTCTTCATAGACCTAACTATCAACCTTTTTCAAATGAATGCTATACTTGGGATTTGCAAATAGTCCTTTCTAATTAGTGCTCTAGTATATAAGATCTAGTTACAGCATCTTATGCTAGCATACCCAATTAAGTTAATATATTTGTTGATATACAGATTAAGTATTCAATAATTGTCGCAGATCATAATAAAATCTGATCAAAATGAAACTGGAGACCTCTCATGCCTACCCTTAGAGCCTATAAAACCCACATATACTCATTTATTAATAAACCTAACCCTAAACCCTACCCCTAATGCTAAAAAGAACCCCAAAAAATGTCACCCAAAAAATTTTATATTTTTTTAAAAAACAGAAAAATTTCATTTTGATCAGATTTCATTTTAATCTGTGACAATAATTGTTGTTGATAGGAATTGAACTCTGGATCTGCTACTTGGAGGTAACAACTTGACCACTTCACTAAGTCGCTACGTCCTTAATATATATTACTAATGATAAATAATAATTATTGATATATAATGATTATAATTACTATTGATTTTATAAAATTTAACAAATTTTTTTAAAATTTAAAATTAATTTTTTTAATTATTACTAATCCAAATTAGCTTAAATTTTTATAATATATAGGTTATATATTCAACTATAATATAGTTAATTTTAGCTAATTTGAATTGGTAGTTTTTAAAAAATTATTTGCTAACAATAGTTAATTTTTTTTTTTTTTTTAAGGTAAAGTTTTGCCTTTATCTTTATTTAATAATTTGTATTGAGAATCTACTAGGAGTTTCTCTGGTCAATAAGACTAATAATTACAAATATTTTTACAAGAATGAGACTCAGACTATAGATATTAAAATCTAATTTATCTGCAACCTAAACCTATTAGAGTGGTTAAAACTCACCTAGATTTTATAATTTATAATATTGTTAGTAGGTGTACTATATTTTATCTAAGAAATAACTATGTATATGCTTTTTTAATTGCTTTTTCAATGGGTGGGCAGTTATTGTCTATGTGTTATTGATCAGATAAACCACAGCTGCAGCTGTAGGTATATGGTATTCTCAATCGTGAGTTATTAGCTGTAGGTATTATGTTTTGTCTGATTAGATTTCTGTTTATTTGAGTAGATATGTTGTGTTTTTGCTTCCAGCTTGATAACTTTGCGCAATATGGTTTTCAAATTAGATTGTATATATTCTGAGATAGTTGTAAGAGTAGTTAAATAGTAATATTTGTTGCTGTTTTGTTAGAGTCTGTATACTCTCTAATAGTTTATATAAATGTAATAGGTATGAATCCTTGTAGAGTTGTGAATATATTTGTGTTGATTCTAGTATAGAAGTTAAGTGATAAACTTGGATGGTGGATAAGTTTGTTCTGTAGCTCTTGACATTGTGTGTTTGTTAAGTCAAGTCTGGAGGTTTGCAGAAATTGTAGTATTGTGTTAGTAATGATTATATTTAGATTAGATGCACTTGAGCGGCAAGTAAGCTAATGCATTTAACCTTCATGAGAGTTGTATGAAATGCAGTTGATATCTGGAAAGTATTGAGGATATAGGGTATGTAAGTTTGATAGTGTAAGTAATATATTAAATATAAGTTTAATTTTGAAAGTTTTCTTTTGACAGAGTTTGAAGTTGATATAAGAGGAAGATTTTTTGTGATTGTTATTTAAATAAAGCCAGGTGGCATTCCAATCAATTTGTGTTGTAAGAGATATAATATTTTCTATTTGGTATTGGGAAGACCATAATGCTATTATGTGGCTGTTACAGATGTTTTTGATAGATCTATAAGTTGGTTGCTCAAATGTGTAAGTTGTATGTTGTAAGTAGTATGATGGATTGTAAATATTGCTGTATAAAAATTCGAGATCGGTTGTGTTATTTCAGTTTTTGGCTAGACTGTCAGCTAAATCATTGAATATATTATTGCTGTGTGCTGTGATTTTTTGATGTTTAATTTTTAACCTGTAGAATTTGATAAGATTTAGTAATATATGCCAAATTGGCCGTTTAGTCCAGGTGGTTGTTAAACAAGTTTGTTAAACTTAGATATTATGGATTGTGAGTCAATATAAATAGTAATATTAATGTTTCATGGGCATGTGCATATTGCAAAAAGGATTGTTAGTAGTTCAGCTTTGTAAGAAGAGGGCCAGAGTTAAATTGTAGCAGAGTAATTTGTAGTACAATATTGTTAGCTGTTTGAACTTAGTCTATACCTATTGTACATCGCTTAGTAGTAATATCACTAACTGATTTATCTATATAGAATGTTAGTTGTGTGTATATTGTATTATTCATTGCTATTTGTTGCAGAGTTTGTGAAGATTGGTTGTTCTTAAAGATTTTAAATACTGCATCGTTATAGATTGTAACAGTTGGTAGTTTTAGTATTGTAGTTGGATTACATAGTGTAATTGAATATATTGAGTCTAGTAGATTAGTGTACAGATTGAGGTTGTTGGAAGTATTGTTGTTTGTTTTTCTATATAAGAGTTTGTTAAATAAATCGGGTGAAATATTTAATGTGCATGTATTGTTAATTCAGTTGGAGTTTAGTGAACATCCTATACATAGTTTACAAGTATATGTAGATGGTAGATAGAGATTGGTGTGGGAATAGTCAAATTCAATTTGCCAATATGTGATTGATATTGAATCATTATGGTGATTATATCTTCTGGCTTTTCCTAAAATTATATTATTGTTATTATATAAGATTAACCAAGGTTTAGCTTTAGCTTTATAATGATCAGTATTGAAAGATAGGGTGTTTGTATTCAATAGTTGTAGTTGAGAATTAATTAATCTGATTTGTTGATCAGTAATAATTTTATTTTCTAGTGTTGTGAACCATAGTGGTTTATAACCTGTAAAGATGTGTTGTAGCTATGGTGAAATATGTAATCAGTCAAGTAGAGATGTGTTATCATATGATGTAAATTGTTCAAAATAAATAATATTTTTTGTGTGTAGTTGTTTTTTGAAGGATAGGTATGATTTGTATGTATATAATATTTTTTCGATAGTTGTATAGGGATATTGAAGTGTGTAAATTTGTATAAAATTAGTGTAAATATTTACATTAAGTTGAAGTTAATTAAGTAGTTGTATGATTTTAAATGTGATAGTGTTCTTATTTGGTTTATCAATTAAGGATTGTAAATATTGAATAATATTGGTACTTGACTATAGGTTGTTTTGTAGTTGTTGAAGCCTTATATATGTGCTAGTGCCTGTAAGGTTTAGATCATTGATTCTAAGTAGGAAGTTAGAAATATGATGTTGTAGTTGAATATCCTAGATGTTTTTAATTCTATAAATATTGTGATTAAGTATAATACTATTGGGTGTTGTGATAGGTAATTTAGCTTTATGTTTAGCTGTAGTAAGATATAAAGATAGTATTGAGTTGCAAGTGGTTTTTACAATTACTATATTGTGAATACGGTATTCTATGATTGAGATGATTACATTGTTAATAATATAGGTAGCTTGTTTATCTGTTATATTCTTAATTTTAAGTATATCATTGAGTCCTGATACCTCTTGTTTGATAAGTTTAATTTATTTGTTGTATTTAAGAGTAGCTGTGAACCAGCAGCCTAAAAACTTAAATAGAGTGTGTGTGGGTTATGTAGTAATAGTAAAGTTCATGAAGTTGATTTGAGATGTTGAATTAGTATTTGAGATAAGAATAGATTTTTGTAGATTTACTTTAATATGAGCCATTGTGTAGAAGGATACAGCTGTATAAGTTATTTGTTGAAGTTGGCTTATAGATGAACTAAGCTATAATATGTTATCCATATAGACTAAGATATATATTGATGTAGATTTGTTTTTATATTTTGTAGAGTTGAGTTGTATAAGCCATTAAACTGAGGATGTGTATCCTTTGTATTTGTAGTATATGTGATTGATTAATAAATCATAGTAGATATGCCAAAGTAATGGTGTTATGGTTTCTTCCTGGTCAATGCTATCTTTTACTAAATATAGTATTGTAAGTCCAAAGTTGGTAATAACTTGGTTATGTCGGTTGTGTAGAAGGTTTTATATAATGTTTGTAAGTTGTAAAGGCATGTTAAGTTTTTGTAAGGCTTTGATGAGAAGATGTAGATTGACAGAGTCATATGCTTTACTCATATCTTGTGAGAGTATCCATATTTGTTTTTTGCTACAAGTGGTATTTTCTATGAAATTGTTGAGTATATGTATTGGGTTGTTTGTTGAGTTGCCTAGAAGTACAACATAATTATGTAGGTTGAGTATAGCATATGTTATGAAAGTTTGGGTTAATTGATTTGTAAGAATTTTGGTATAAAGTTTTTTAATGTGTTCGATTAGACTGATTAGTCTGGTGTTGTTAAGATTTTTATCAAATTGAGTTTTTTTGGAGATAGAATAGATTTTACTGTCTTTCCATTATTTAGAAATGTTTTAGATATTGATATATCTGTTAAGGAGTGAAGTAATGGCTTGTAATATATTAGATCTAATATGTTTAATTATTTCATAGCTGATCTCTGATGGGCCACATGCTTTGTTATTGGGTAGCTGTTGGATTGTTTGTATAACTTCTTCTATACTGATTTTTCTAAATACAGAATCATACTATTCTGTTCTTATTTCTGGTTTAGGTTGGTATTCTGCTTTCTAGTCTTGGTCAAAGATTGTAGTATTGTATAGATGATGTGCTGTCTATTCATTATAATGATTACATATATATTATTTAATATCATTAGAGTTATTTATAATATCTGTATTAGTCTTAATATTTTCAAAATGTGCAGTGTCTTTATACTGATTCAGTATACTGCTTATCATCTTTGTTGGTTTATTAAGTAATTGGTTATATCTTTTGTTTATAGCTAGATTGATATATTGTTTAAGATGTTGTGCATGTTTAAGATTTCTTGCATTATATAGTGTTTTCTAGTATTTTTTGGTTTATTGTACCTATGAGGCTAGGTCTGATTGAAGATGTGGTGGTGTATTAATAGTAAAGTTGTGTTTGGTGTTAAGATTGTTAATTAGGTCTAGTATATTGTCTGGTAATGCGATATTATGTATAAAATATTTTTGAATTCGGTGTATTATATATCCAATTGTTTTAAGGTCTTTGTAGAGTTGTGTTGCTTTGGGAATAAATGAATAGAAAAAGTTTTTTTGTTATAATTTTTTGTTAGGTATGCTGTATTAATAATACAAATTTGTATTTTATGCCATGTCTTTTCAAGAGATTCTGTTGTATCAGTATTGGTGGGAACTTGATGTATATTCATGTTTAAATTGATTTGATTCATAAAGGATTTCCAGTTTTCTTTGAACATTGATTTGTAGTTAAATACTCTTCTTTTACACTTGAATTTTTGGTTGGTTCTAGAAAATGCGAATGGGAACAGCCAGATTAAGATTAGGATTTGATGGTTACTATTTGTAGAAGATGATGAATTGTCTATTTCGCATTTGTGTAGATATGGTATTAGTATATTACTAGTTTATATATAATCGATTCTGGTTTAATATCAGGTGCTTTGCCAAGTATGCTGTAAGTTATTTGTGTGGTCTGCTAAATCATACATATTAGTACTGTGTAGATAGTTGAGTAGTTGGAATTTGGTAGCTGATAATATGGTTGTATCAGTATTTGCGTTAAAGTCACCAAGGATTATTGGATGTAGGTTTAATGCTATAGCTTATTGTATTCATATTATAACTTTGTTTTGTGTTAATTTGTAATGTGTTGTATTAGTTAAGGAAAGTAGACAGAAATAATTCAAAATTTGTGATTATTTTTGAAAAATAGATCAATTGCAATTGCATCTCCTGGGTGGTTAAGAATATTGTGGATATGAGGCTGGAATTGTTTTTGAATTATAATATATATGCCTTCTTTGGTGTTTGGTAAATTTGATCAGTAGTAGGAGTAGTGGTCTGTGTTAAGAAATTTTGTGTTTGTGTTATTAAAAATTTTTGTTTCAATAAGGCTAACTATATGTAGATTGTGGATTAGGCAGTAGGTTTCCTATAGAAATCATTTCTCTGGCATGCTGTATCCTTGTACATTATGAATAGCAATATTTAGCTATAGAGAGGAGTTGGAATCCTGTATATTCACTGTAGGTGTAGTTTGGTTATTATGGTGGTATCTAATAGTATACTGAGTAGGTAAGTGAGTTGGTTTTATTTCATTATCTAGAAATAAATTATTATCAATATTTGGTGCAGTAAACAGATGAATTAAAGAAGCAGAGTGTGTAGTAGTATATGATTTAAGTGAAGTTTGTAAAAATTTTTTAATTGTCTTAATAGTTAATTGAGTGTTATTATAAAGTATACTCAATTCATTGAGTAGATATATATGTGCTTCATGATGTGAGTTGTATATAAAAAATCTTAGATCAGATTTAAAATTTTCTGATATATTTTGTTGCAGATGTTGGATAAATGATGCAATTGTAGTTTCAGTTATTATTATTGGTAGTTTATAAAATTGTAAGAATTTGTTGTAGTATGTAGACAAGTTGCAGGATTTTAAGAATGTTGGTTGCAAACTTGCTAAATTAATACAGTCAGGGAATATACCAAATTAGAGAATCAACGTATAGATTATTTTAGAATCAGATGTTCACATTTGATTAGTTCTTGCACACATTTTTTAGAAATTTTTTATTTGTTTAATTCATTACTATAAACTCACAAATAGATACATAAGTAGGTTGTAGAAGACGTTTAGCTTAAATAATCTACAATAATCTACTCCATTTTACCTTCACTAAAAAAGTAGATGAGAGCTGAAATCTGGAGTTCTGTTTGTATATAGAAGCTTAATCTTACTAAAATGGTGTTCAGTAAACTGCTTTTATTTCGCTGTGTTCGTGCTTAATTACTACAGTACAGAACTATAGAATGTTTAGTAATTTATTAAACCAAACTTTTTCTACTACAATAGGTGAAGCTTAGAATTTACTCAACATACAAAAGATCAAAAGCTTAATCTGTATTGCGTTGTTAATAATCTGAGTGCTGTCAAGGAAGAATAAGACTTCAGGCTTCAATTTTATTATTTATTATTAATTTGATCAAATTTTAAGCTTAGTTTTATTAGTTTATTGCCTGTGCACAATCTTTTATTCAAGTCGATTTAGGTATTATTATTTATTAATCGATGGCTATAGCATTATATTTAGTTTTGGTTTGAGAATCAGCATTTCTTTTAGAGTTTATAACCAAAACTCTAAATATATCCCATTAATATCCTATCTGTAAATAGTGTTAGACTCAAAAATCGAATTTAAATTAGATTAAATATAATAAAAAATGTATTAGATGTTGCATAATTAAAAAACAGTATTATGATAATGATTTCATTATGCTTCGAATCCAAATTCTAGAATCATCTGACTGAAGATCATTACCAAATTAGATATGATCATCAATAATCGAATTCAGTATATTCCCTGACTGTAGTATCTTTTATATAGTTGCTCACCGTATACCCGGTTTTCACAGTTTCTAAAGAACTTGTAGCCTGTCCTATATGTTGGGTCTGACCGTTATTATCACAAGCCTTCAGGTAAATAGGCTTTACCACCTGTCTACTTACATCATTTTCTTTACTAAATATAATAGGTGTTTCTTTTAGTAAAGCAGTAGCTGCATCCATGTTGATTGTAAAGATACATTTATTAAAAAGAAGAAGATGGCTTAAGAAAAAGTAAATTCTCGAGTTTAACTAGTTGGAAGTTAATTTTAAATTTTTTGAAAGATATTTTTCTGCTTCGGGTTTGAAGGTGTCATTAAAGTGGTTAATAATTAAATTAAGTAATGTTCTTTGATTTTTAATAAGGTTATAGTATATCATGACTCTGGTTAAATAATCTGTCTCAATTGGAGATTTGGTAAGGAATTCTGTAGCTTCTTGTTTAGTTTTGTTGAGGATGTTGTGATTTTGTACAGTGATATAGTAGTATTCAAATAAATATTGGTAGAAAAAAACTCTCTTATTTTAGGATTAGTTTTGATTGAGTTTAGTTTATAGATTTGTTTCTCAAATTTTGTTGTGAGTTGGTCTATGATTTTGGTAGGTATAGGTTTAGTAAATGTTGCTTCATGTTTGCCATCTTTATGAAAAATTGAAGTGTTAAGAGAAGATATTTTTAAAGTTAATTTGTCTTCTGAAGCTTGTTTAGAGTATACTTTATATGATTGTTCAAGAGTTGTTTATATAATGCTTCTTTTTATGTAGATAGTTTTCTTTTCTTTTTTATAGACGCAGTTTTTGTCAGTACAGATAAGAGTGTAGAAATTAGTAAATTTGGATGAAAGAAGTTTGCATTCATATGTAGTTTTGGGCTTGCAAAATTCAAATTTTTCAGGAAGAAATTTTGTTAAATTAAAGACAAGTTCTTTGTAAATTTGTAATTTAATATGCTTATAAGTTTCTTCCTTAT
The DNA here is from genome assembly GCA_910592135.1 of Racocetra fulgida. Classification (NCBI taxonomy): domain Eukaryota; kingdom Fungi; phylum Glomeromycota; class Glomeromycetes; order Diversisporales; family Gigasporaceae; genus Racocetra; species Racocetra fulgida. The sequence goes on along the minus strand of CAJVPZ010000589.1, from coordinate 3,302 downwards.
CTGGTGTTGTTGAAAATTGGCAACAGTATATGGTATATATTGATTCAAACCATTTGTTTAAGTTAGTGAAAGAATCTTTAAGTGAAGAAATGTTAAATTTTTCAAGAAAAGCAGTTTTAGAAAGGTTAAAAAGGATTGTAACATTGAATCTTTGGTTTGTTTTAAAAGAAAAGATTGGTTTGTTTTCGTTAGTTGATTCAATTTTAGAAGTAACTTTAAAGTATTTAGGTCTGAAGTTGAAATCTTTAGCAAATTTGTTGTAGTTAATAGTTTGGTAGTTGTTTGATAAATAGAGGTGTAGTCATGCAAGATTAAGACATGCTTGTAGTCTGTTTTCAGGTTTATATAATGGGATCGAGATAGCTGATGCAAAAATTTCTTTGTAGTTGAGTTTGGTAAAAAGTATAGTAGTAAATTTAAGAATGAGGTTTTTAAGTAATAATTCTAAGAATATAAATAGAATTGGAGCTTTAGGGGTTATATTAGGGTTTTCTTTGTAGATAATATCTGTAAGAAATTTAGATTTGTCTGCTGCCATTGTGTGAATAAGATATTGGAAGTTTGCTTTTATAGCAGGTTTAATTATATGGCCTTGTTGGTTTACTCTTGCTGGTTTAATTTCTTTGCTGAGGGTAGAAGTTATATAAGAATTTTTTAAGAAAGCCAAGTAGTTGATGAGAAAATATTGTTTGAAACCTCTTATTAGGCTCTATTTCATCTGTAATTGGGTAATTTGCAAGCCAGTTAAAGGCTGAATTTGATTTAGACTTGGTGTTAGGTTGGTTTTGTTGGCTATTAAAAGTTGATTACTTAAGTTTTTGAGTTATTTGTGTAGAAAAAGATGAAGATTCTTAGATTGTTTGTTTAGGATTAATTAGTTTATCTATTTCCATCTTGATTGTTTGTGTATTGTCAGAGGTTGATATAAGTGGAAGTAGTGTATCAAAAGGGTTAGTAGTCTTGGTAGGTGAAGTATTTTGATTCTGTTCTTCTTGAAATAGTTTAAAGCAGTTAATGTGAAAAGCCTCATTGTTATGAAATAAAGCATCATTTGTAAGATGATAAATATTATTAATTTTTTTATAGCTTATAACGGCCCAGCATTTAGGGCATGTATGCTGTTCAAAGTTAGAAGTTGGAGAAGCTAGTACCATTTGTATTGATGATTGCAAGGCTGAAAAAAGTTTCTTTGTTTGTTTGTTAGATGTTGTAGAACTGGTAGTTACTTGAATATCATATGTTTTGTTTAAATCTAATACAAAGTTCGTATAAAAGCTACTATATAGATAAGTGACAATTTGGGTCGTTAGTGGTGCAGGTAAGAAGTGTATTGATTAGTAGTTTTTTAGATTTTTAGTATAACAGCTGGTAGGGCAGAATTGGGTAGAGATAGCATTGATTTTGTCAAGTTCTTTTCATAGATTGCTATATCGAAAAATCCGGCATAGTTAGCATAAAAGTAGTCAAGATCTAAAGAGTCTGGAGTTTGAGTTATTGGAGTAGACATTGTGTTGTTTGATATACAGAGTATTGATATAGGAAGTACAGAGTACTGGTTTCACATTTACTTAAGAGCATAAATTCACTTTCCTTAGTAAAATTTAAAATTATTTGTTTTATTAGTTAAATAGATATAAAAACAGTGTATTGTGATTTTTAGGGGTGTTATTGCAGCTATTGTGGCTTGTATAACCTTGTGTAATCTAGGTATTCTAAAGTAATATAAATGTAGCTAATGTGGCAAGTGTGGCAAGTGTGATACAAAATTAGTTACATGTTGTATAAAATATTGTGTAATAGTATAAAGTTTGTATTTAAATTAAAGAATCAATAGATTTATACTAAATAAATAATACTGTTTAAGAAAATATTAATTTGCACAAAGTAAATTTAATTTGAACTATTTTTAGAAGTAATTTAAGGTTATACAAAAAACAAATTGAAGAGGAAAAGTGGAGTAAAGACAAAAAATTTTTTTACAAGGGTTTTAAAAAGGAGTAAAGATTATTTTTGTTATAATTCGGTCAATATTAGGTTAAAAATCTTCATTTAGAGCTTGTTTCAACCAGAATAATGAGCTTTACAACTTTCTCTTAAGGTCCAAGGGTGTTGTAAAGACAGTTTTCAAGAAATAAGCAAAAGTTTGATTTAAAGAAACCAAGAGACGTTTTGTAGTATAAAATTACGAGTTTTTAAGCTAAAGCCTCGAAACTTCTACAGTATATATAAAATTATGAGAGGAGCAATTTTACTTAAAATGTAAAGATCTGTTTTCTTAATAAATTATTGAGATATTAGCAGGGTTATGATGGACAAATTTTTATTTAAGTTTATATAAAGGATTTATAAAAAGAGATTTTTTTTATAGTTAATTTTTTTAAAAAAATTAACTATAGGGTGTGGCGACTTAGTGAAGTTGGCAATTTGTTGTACCCCCAAACAGCAGAACTAGAGTTTGAATCCCATTGGCGACGAAAATTCGAATTTATAGAAAATACATTTGGAAGACTATATCCTATTGGATTGTAGAACCTGTAATGGTGATTGTACCAGCTTGTACTAGGAGGTAGTGGAACATGTAGTATAATATATAGGTTATATGAAACCCAAGTAAAGATACTGGATAAATTTAACGAATTTACAAGGTACAGGAGTCTGCTTGGCAAGACCCAAGTAGAGAGGTAGCACAGATCTTTAACAGTTACTATATAAAGGATGATCAACCAGATATCAGAAAACTGTATAGAACTAAGGTGTTTAGCAAGGCACTATACCAACCAGCTGTCAGATAATTGGAGGAAGAGTTCCACCCTTCCGGGCTATCAGATTGGAAGTTTAGGTTTTCAGAGATATGGGAGAAAGTCTGTAAAGTAGGTACTAGAGTTTTTGTAAACTCTACAAAAGCAGTAGTAGGTAACTGTAGTAGTCTTAGCTTACAAGTACTTGTCCTCAAACTAGGCGTAAGTTACCGAAAAGGCTTAGTCTGAAAATGTGTATAATATAGAAAGATTAGGGAGTATATACTACACCCTCTCTAGAGTAACCCGGTAAGTATGAGAACCCTACTGGGTTATCTATAGAATTAGAGCACAGATAGTATAGCATATATTGATCTAAGTGGTCTTCAATGAAGCAGCACAAAGTTATGGGTTGGCATAATTAAGATGGTGGTGCAGAACAGGGGACATCAAAGAGTTTAATTGAATAGCTTAAGTAATAGTAAGTTATCCCTTAAATTGTAATACAGGCAAATTTGCCTGCGTTTATTTTTTTAAACTTTATTTTTTTAATAAAATCTTAAA